>JZKD02S1857491.1:68164-84708 GCA_000966675.3 Picea glauca | reverse complement strand
CCCCCTAGGGTTTTTGCAGCTCATTGAAGGATTTTTGCAGCTCACCAGGGTTCTTCTGACTTTCCAAGGCTTATTGTTGGCAGTCATAAGTCCAACAAAACCTAAGGTTGCTAGCGTAGCCTAACCGTTAGGTTTCCTAGCCTAGTCGTTAGGGTTTGTGGAGGAATCTACAAACCACGAGGAACAAAACTTTGGTGGAAGATAGGCTTTATGGATCAAGCAACTTCAGTCCCTGGAAATCAAGACTACAAATTACCCTGGAAGAGGATGACTTATTGAGTTTGATAGAAAAGACTACTAGAAACAAATATCGATGAAGAGAAGGATGATTGGAAGGCATATGACGTCAAAGCAAGGAAGATAATCATCTATTCGGTGAGAGATCATCTACTACCTCATATTGCTACCTTAAAGACAACTTATGAGATGTATGATGCATTAAAGAGAATGTTTGAGAGAAACAATACAAACAAAGCTCTTACATTGAAACACCAGCTTCAAAATATCAAGATGACGAAAACTAACACCATTGCCACCTTCTTCATGAGAATCTCAGAGATCAGAGATCAGAGACCAGTTAGGTGCCATTAGAGAAACCATATCAGATAGAGAACTTTTCATGACTACTCTCAATGCTCTTCCAAGACATTGGGAACCATTTTTTCAAAGTATCAGTAAGAGAATATCTACCTGAGTTTGATCATCTATGGACAAACTGCACCCAGGAAGAAACCATACTTATAGCCAAAGGAGTGCAAGACTCCCATCATGATGACAATCAAGCTCTTTCTACTCATACAAAGAGAGGAAGGAGAAATAGAAGAAGTTTTAGCAAAGCATTCAAAGATAAGAAAACTTCAGCAGCTCCAAGTCATGAACAGAGAAAAGACATATCAAGGATTCAATGTTTCAGATGTGACAAGTATGGACACATTGTGAGAAATTCTCCTACCAAGAAGAAAGGAAGACAACTTGCATCCACTGTCGATGTTGATCCAGAACTACATCAGAGAGAAGAAGACACAAAAGATGAAGCATTCTTCTTCATATCAACACTCTCAGGTATAGTTCCTATCGATAGTGACATTTGGTTAATTGACAGCGGTGTTTCCAGACACATGACTGGATACAGAGAGAATCTTACAGACCTTGTTGAGAAAGAGTCTCGTCTACATGTTGTACTTGGAGATAATGCTAGGTATACTGTGAAAGGAGTTGGAACTTTTACATTCCAACTAGATTCTGACATACCACTTCAGTTGAGTGAGGTACTATATGTACGTGGGATGAAAAGGAACCTTGTCTTTGTTTCTGCCTTTAGACGATAAAGGCTACAAGGTTACCTTATGTGAAGCAAAAGTTCTGCATGGCCCAAGAACTCACACATGGATTCTTCCCGTGTGATTAGTGTTCGAGAAAACAGTTTGTACAGATTGATTGTCCAACCATTCCAGGGCCTGTTACATGATACTATTAGTTTGAGTGAGCTATGGCATAGGAGACTTGCTCATTTACATTATAGAGCCCTTCCCGCTATGGGGAAGATGGTAACAAGCCTTCTAGAGATACATGTCTAGCATAATGGCGTTTGCATAGGTTGTGCTCTTGGCAAGAATGTCAAGGGGTCCTTCTTGAGAAGTGACAACAGATTCAAGGGGATCTTCGACTTGATACATTCAATTGTTTGTGGACCCATGATTGTTTCTTCCTTGAATGAATATTTGTACTATGTTCTCTTCATCGATGATCACTCTCGGGAGATGTGGATTTACTTCTTGAAGACCAAGGATGGAGTCCTTGCGATATTTCAAGAGTTTAAAGCTCAAGTTGAGAACCTGACCGAGAAGAGGATCAAGGTGTTGAGATCAGATAATGGAGGAGAGTACACCTTCAGGGATTTCAATGATTTCTGTATTGAGGCAGGGATCAAGAGGGAGTATATTGTTCCTTATAACCATCAGCAGAATGGGGTTGCAGAGAGGAAGAACATAACCATTATTGAGGCAACCAAAGCGATGATACATGATCATAATCTACCTATGATTCTGTGGGCAGAGGCATCCATGACAACAATGTATGTTCAGAACAGGAGTCCTCGTTAGATTTTGAAGAACATGACTCCCGAAGAAGCCTTCACCGGAGTGAAGCCTGAGGTTAGACTCTTCAGGATATTTGGGTGTCCAGTATACTTTCATGTACCCAAGGAGAAGAGGACCAAGCTAGATCCTTCAGGCAGAAAGGGTACATTTGTGGGGTACAATGAATCTTCGAAGGCATATTGGATATACATCCTTGGTCAGAGACAGATCGAGGTTAGTAGAGATGTCACTTTTGAGGAAGAGATAACCTTCCGAAGATCCAGAGAATCTCATATGGATATTGACAGTGAGAAGAATGAAGAGACAATACTTTCTTCCCCTTCAGCAATTCAGAGGGAGACAGTCACTAATCGAGTTGATCCCATAGCTCCAATTGATGTTCCCAGAGACATTGCAGTGGGCCATAAGAGGCATGCTTGGGCTCGATAGACTCTGCAGGAGGAAAAGGGACATGCAGATCCTCGTGGTACATTCCGAGAGAGCAAGAGACCACAAAGATTTTTGAGCTATGTTTCATCTAGGATCCACATCATTGATACTGAGCCTTCTTGTCATGGAGAAGGAGCATGTCAACAGGTTTGGAAAGATTCCATGAAAAAAGAGTATCAATCCATCATGAAGAATGATGTGTGGGATATTGTTCCGAGACTGGAAGGGAAGTTTGTAGTGACTTCCAAGTGGATCTATAAGATCAAACATGCATCTAATGGAAGTGTCGAGAAGTACAAAGCGAGATTTGTGGCCAGAGGATTCTCTCAGGTGGAGGGAATAGATTATTAGGATACATTTGCTCTTGTTTCCCAATACACTTCCATCTGTATGATTATTTCCCTAGCTGAATCCATGGGTTGGAGACTGCATCAGATGGATGTAAAGACAACCTTTCTCAATGGTGAGATTGAGGAAGAATTTTACATTGAGAAGCCAAATGGATTCGTGATACATGAGTAGAAGTCTCATGTGTGTAGGTTGAAGAAAGCCATGTATGGACTAAAACATGCACCTCGTACGTGGTATGAGAAGATTGATGGATACTTGATGAGTTTGGGCTTCAACAAGAGTGTTGTTGATCCTAACTTATACTACCACATCGTTGGTGACGAGTTCCTGATTTTGGTCCGATACGTTGATGACTTATTCCTCACCAGTTCAGAAAGTCTTATTGTTGAATGCAAGCGTGCATTGACTTCTGAATTCGAGATGAATGACCTTGGTATGATGCACTACTTCTTGGGACTAGAAGTATGACAGAGGACTGATGAGATTTTCCTAAGTCAAGGAAAATATACAGTCGAGATATTGAAGAGATTTGGTATGACAGACTGCAAATCCATGCCTACACCGATGGTGATGAATTTGAAGAAGATGAACGAGGCTTCTTTTGAGTCAGGCGAAATTGATCCACATCTTTACAAACTGCTGATTGGATCATTGATGTATCTGGTGAACACCGGAACTGATATATGCTATGCAGTGAGTGTACTCAGTCATTTTATGAGTCATCTGAGACAGACACACTGGATAACAACGAAGAATGTCTGGAGATATTTACGAGGCACAATTGGTTATGGCTTGAGATATGATTCCGGTGTAGACATGGGATTGCAGGGATATGTCGATGCAGATTGTGCAGGGAGCCCAGTGGACCGAAAGAGCGCATCCGATTGTTGCTTCACTTTGGGATTTGCCATGGTTTCCTGGTGCAGAAGGAAACAAAATTTTGTGGCTTTGAGTACCGCAAAAGCAGAGTATATTGCATTATGTGTGGTAGTCTGTGAAGCAGTCTATCTTCACAAGCTCCTTGCAAACTTGTTTGGACATGAAATGGATTCCACCATTATCCATTATGATAACTGGAGCTGTGTGAAGCTCTTCGAGAATCTTGTGTTTCACTATAAATTGAAACACATTAAGATCAAATACCATTATATCAGATATATGGTGCAGAGGAAAGCAGTACATGTGCAATACCTTTCTACACACGAGCATGTGGTAGATGTCTTCACCAAACCGCTTTCCGGGATGAATTTCGAGTACTTCTGTGAGAGACTTGGCCTGGTGGAGAATGCCTCCCTAGCTGAGAGGGAGTGTTGATGATTGCAACGTTGTGTGACATTCTCTAGGTCATTCTCCTCTGGACTGAGTTGAGACGATTTGTGAGAGAGCCCATGTGTTGGGTGTGCGTCAAACTTTGGACTAAGTTGTGATGACGTGTTGTCTCTTGTCTACTCCTCTGCACTGAGTTGAGATGACTTGAGATGGTATCCTGCCTTGTACTCCTTTGGACTGAGTTGAGTCGACTTGAGATGGTCTCCTGCCTTGTACTCCTATAGAATTAGTTGAGTCGGCTTGAGATGGTTCTCCAGATGGTACTCCTGTGGACTCAGTTGAGTTAATCTATTGAGTGTGACGTCCCTATGGGTGAGCACAAGTGGACGTGCCCCTAGTGGCTGAGAACTAGAGGATGAGAGAGATCCTTGTTATATTGTTTGAGAGTAAGATTTATTGTAACCCTAATTTGTGTTGTAAAGGGTACAAGTCGACCCCACCATTTAAAGACAATTAATATTGTGTCAAATATTAATTATATTATTTAGTTGAAGAGGTCGATCCTATTGTGTCAATAGACACACCTATTGTTGTGTTAGGTCTTGTATAAATAGGAGGAGATCNCGTCTACATGTTGTACTTGGAGATAATGCTAGATATACTGTGAAAGGAGTTGGAACTTCTACATTCCAACTAGATTCTGACATACCACTTCAGTTGAGTGAGGTACTATATGTACGTGGGATGAAAAGGAACCTTGTCTTTGTTTCTACCTTTAGACGATAAAGGCTACAAGGTTACCTTATGTGAAGAAAAAGTTCTGCATGGCCCAAGAACTCACACATGGATTCTTCCCGTGTGATTAGTGTTCGAGAAAACAGTTTGTACAGATTGATTGTCCAACCATTCTAGGGCCTGTTACATGATACTATTAGTTTGAGTGAGCTATGGCATAGGAGACTTGCTCATTTACATTATAGAGCCCTTCCCGCTATGGGGAAGATGGTAACAGGCCTTCTAGAGATACATGTTTAGCATAATGGCATTTGCATAGGTTGTGCTCTTGGCAAGAATGTCAAGGGGTCCTTCTTGAGAAGTGACAACAGATTCAAGGGAATCTTCGACTTGATACATTCAATTGTTTGTGGACCCATGATTGTTGCTTCCTTGAACGAATATGTGTACTATGTTCTCTTCATCGATGATCACTCTCGGGAGATGTGGATTTACTTCTTGAAGACAAAGGATGGAGTCCTTGCGATATTTCAAGAGTTTAAAGCTCAGGTTGAGAACCTGACCGGGAAGAGGATCAAGGTGTTGAGATCAGATAATGGAGGAGAGTACACCTTCAGGGATTTCAATGATTTCTGTATTGAGGCAGGGATCAAGAGGGAGTATATTGTTCCTTATAACCATCAGCAGAATGGGGTTGCAGAGAGGAAGAACATAACCATTATTGAGGCAACCAAAGCGATGATACATGATCATAATCTACCTATGATTCTGTGGGCAGAGGCATCCATGACAACAATGTATGTTCAGAACAGGAGTCCTCGTTAGATTTTGAAGAACATGACTCCCGAAGAAGCCTTCACCGGAGTGAAGCCTGAGGTTAGACTCTTCAGGATATTTGGGTGTCCAGTATACTTTCATGTACCCAAGGAGAAGAGGACCAAGCTAGATCCTTCAGGCAGAAAGGGTACATTTGTGGGGTACAATGAATCTTCGAAGGCATATTGGATATACATCCTTGGTCAGAGACAGATCGAGGTTAGTAGAGATGTCACTTTTGAGGAAGAGATAACCTTCCGAAGATCCAGAGAATCTCATATGGATATTGACAGTGAGAAGAATGAAGAGACAATACTTTCTTCCCCTTCAGCAATTCAGAGGGAGACAGTCACTAATCGAGTTGATCCCATAGCTCCAATTGATGTTCCCAGAGACATTGCAGTGGGCCATAAGAGGCATGCTTGGGCTCGATAGACTCTGCAGGAGGAAAAGGGACATGCAGATCCTCGTGGTACATTCCGAGAGAGCAAGAGACCACAAAGATTTTTGAGCTATGTTTCATCTAGGATCCACATCATTGATACTGAGCCTTCTTGTCATGGAGAAGGAGCATGTCAACAGGTTTGGAAAGATTCCATGAAAAAAGAGTATCAATCCATCATGAAGAATGATGTGTGGGATATTGTTCCGAGACTGGAAGGGAAGTTTGTAGTGACTTCCAAGTGGATCTATAAGATCAAACATGCATCTAATGGAAGTGTCGAGAAGTACAAAGCGAGATTTGTGGCCAGAGGATTCTCTCAGGTGGAGGGAATAGATTATTAGGATACATTTGCTCTTGTTTCCCAATACACTTCCATCTGTATGATTATTTCCCTAGCTGAATCCATGGGTTGGAGACTGCATCAGATGGATGTAAAGACAACCTTTCTCAATGGTGAGATTGAGGAAGAATTTTACATTGAGAAGCCAAATGGATTCGTGATACATGAGTAGAAGTCTCATGTGTGTAGGTTGAAGAAAGCCATGTATGGACTAAAACATGCACCTCGTACGTGGTATGAGAAGATTGATGGATACTTGATGAGTTTGGGCTTCAACAAGAGTGTTGTTGATCCTAACTTATACTACCACATCGTTGGTGACGAGTTCCTGATTTTGGTCCGATACGTTGATGACTTATTCCTCACCAGTTCAGAAAGTCTTATTGTTGAATGCAAGCGTGCATTGACTTCTGAATTCGAGATGAATGACCTTGGTATGATGCACTACTTCTTGGGACTAGAAGTATGACAGAGGACTGATGAGATTTTCCTAAGTCAAGGAAAATATACAGTCGAGATATTGAAGAGATTTGGTATGACAGACTGCAAATCCATGCCTACACCGATGGTGATGAATTTGAAGAAGATGAACGAGGCTTCTTTTGAGTCAGGCGAAATTGATCCACATCTTTACAAACTGCTGATTGGATCATTGATGTATCTGGTGAACACCGGAACTGATATATGCTATGCAGTGAGTGTACTCAGTCATTTTATGAGTCATCTGAGACAGACACACTGGATAACAACGAAGAATGTCTGGAGATATTTACGAGGCACAATTGGTTATGGCTTGAGATATGATTCCGGTGTAGACATGGGATTGCAGGGATATGTCGATGCAGATTGTGCAGGGAGCCCAGTGGACCGAAAGAGCGCATCCGATTGTTGCTTCACTTTGGGATTTGCCATGGTTTCCTGGTGCAGAAGGAAACAAAATTTTGTGGCTTTGAGTACCGCAAAAGCAGAGTATATTGCATTATGTGTGGTAGTCTGTGAAGCAGTCTATCTTCACAAGCTCCTTGCAAACTTGTTTGGACATGAAATGGATTCCACCATTATCCATTATGATAACTGGAGCTGTGTGAAGCTCTTCGAGAATCTTGTGTTTCACTATAAATTGAAACACATTAAGATCAAATACCATTATATCAGATATATGGTGCAGAGGAAAGCAGTACATGTGCAATACCTTTCTACACACGAGCATGTGGTAGATGTCTTCACCAAACCGCTTTCCGGGATGAATTTCGAGTACTTCTGTGAGAGACTTGGCCTGGTGGAGAATGCCTCCCTAGCTGAGAGGGAGTGTTGATGATTGCAACGTTGTGTGACATTCTCTAGGTCATTCTCCTCTGGACTGAGTTGAGACGATTTGTGAGAGAGCCCATGTGTTGGGTGTGCGTCAAACTTTGGACTAAGTTGTGATGACGTGTTGTCTCTTGTCTACTCCTCTGCACTGAGTTGAGATGACTTGAGATGGTATCCTGCCTTGTACTCCTTTGGACTGAGTTGAGTCGACTTGAGATGGTCTCCTGCCTTGTACTCCTATAGAATTAGTTGAGTCGGCTTGAGATGGTTCTCCAGATGGTACTCCTGTGGACTCAGTTGAGTTAATCTATTGAGTGTGACGTCCCTATGGGTGAGCACAAGTGGACGTGCCCCTAGTGGCTGAGAACTAGAGGATGAGAGAGATCCTTGTTATATTGTTTGAGAGTAAGATTTATTGTAACCCTAATTTGTGTTGTAAAGGGTACAAGTCGACCCCACCATTTAAAGACAATTAATATTGTGTCAAATATTAATTATATTATTTAGTTGAAGAGGTCGATCCTATTGTGTCAATAGACACACCTATTGTTGTGTTAGGTCTTGTATAAATAGGAGGAGATCNCTAGCTATTCACTTTTAGGTTTCCTTATGATTTGTTGAAAGAGAGCGCAAGAGGCCTAAGGAGGCTCATTCACTCTTATGTTCACTTGGAGAGCTTGAGGAGGAGCATGAGAATGAGGTTGGAGGCATTGGAAGAGGGAAGTTTGGGCACTTCTATTCATAGAGGAGCTATGACAACTAGAGGAGTTATGACAACTAGAGACCATATTATTTAGTGGTGATCACACTTGCTTGGAGGAGGGCGCACCATAGGAGGAGGGCACACACCTAGCAGGGAGGAGCTATAGTTGGAGGAAGTTATATATGTTTGTTTCAATGGAGAGGTAGCACACAAGAGCACATTTGTGTGCAAGGGATTCTTCTTCGGAGCATCCAAGGTCAAGGGCGCTTCACTTCAGTGGATTTGGAAACAAGAGGAAGAGGCGCACTAGTCTTGGGCGCATTTCTTCCTGGTTTCTTTGGAAAATCTCGAGAGGATCTTGCTTTGTATACAGGTTCCATTGTATTGTATTTCTTGTTGTATCTCATGATTTAGACACCACTTATATATACTTCCATTCCAAACTAGTTTTCCCTGGGGTGGTTTTATCCAGGGTCATGTTGACCAAAAATACTCGTGTGTTGTTAATATATAGAGGAAGTGTTACTTGTTTTGAGTCATATTGCATGTGATAACTTTGGGTTACGAAAACACTTGCAAGGGCTCCTCAAAGAACACTTAACCTACATAAACAATGGGAAGAAAGTTACTAAACTGTTTATTGTCCTAAAATAACAAAGGACAGTTTTGAAGATTAAAACTTAGAGCCAATCTCAAGGTCAAAGATAGACCTTAGTTGGCAGCCTCATAGGACCTCAGTTTTCGTCTCACTATTCAAAGATAGTGGATGAAAATGGAGGAAAATCAAACCCAATGAAAAAATCACCATTGGGTGCAATCTAGACTTTGACATGGATAAAGTGTCAAGAATAATCAATGAGCATAAAGGGATTGATCAACTAATTCAAAGGTTAGACAAGTGAATGAAATAATTTGTTACATATGAATATATGCAAGTAAGTCTGAACTTTTCGACCACATTTCACAAAGGAAGTCAGGTAGAACATGTCAAGCCAAAGAAGTGACAACCAAAATATTGACAAATGATAATCAAATAATGCCAAAAATATCCTTAGTTGCAATATCATGCATCCAACAAAATAGAAATAAAGATGTATCTCAAAAGGAAACCACTATGCACAAACACCAAATACAAGAACTGACTACAAAATATATTTCACCACATCTTGGGATTGCTGATAAGATCCAAGTCCCAAGAAAAGAGGAAATAAAACCTACAACCTTGACGAGGAAATCGCAACCGAAGACATTAAATCTCAAATGAATTGTCGAAAATAGAAACGTAACAATACTTGCAGATTTCAACTATACTCAACCATATAGACTTCAATGTCACTAAACAACTAAACCTGTTTGTGTACTCCACCAAGGACCTCATAGTTATGGTCATTGATTGACAAAAGATCATGAGAGTAGGAAGATGCCACGAAGTATCAATTCGAATAAAAAATTTGGAACTACAAACATGATTTTATTCTCTACCACTCAGTGAGACGGATATGGTGCTAGGGGTGGAATGGTTGATGCAATTGGACACTTATACCACAAACTTGTTGAACTATTCATGGAGTTTAATTGGCAAGGTCAACATATGGTATTGAAGGTTTCACTCTAAAAAAGGTGAATCACAACCAATGAACAAAGGGAAAAAATCATGAAGGAGCACACAACACTGAAAGTAACAAAAATATGTTAAAAGCGTCAAGGTTTTACATTGAACAACTAGGTTAAAAGACTTCAAGATATGATGCAAACAATAGAAATGAACCTTGTCAAAGCTCAAGGTAGAAACAAAGTCAAACCCCTAAAACTAGACAAAGACAAAGATGATGCCGCCAATAAAGGATGTCTAGCTAAAGAGAATCCTATTTACTATACTTTGAGGACAAATCATTTCTTGAGTAGGTGGCAATGTGATAAACATAGACATACAACATAATAATAATAAAAATAACATTAATTAAGCTAATGAAGGTTTAAAGAACACACACCTATTTACTTTATGACCAGTCAATGCATATAAGTACACCATCACTAGGCTCATCTTATCAGCATCTTAGTATCTTATGATCTATCATTCAATATATTTGTATACAATTGTAGAAATATAGATTTCAATCAAGTAATAACAAGGGCTATTTACTACATGGACCTTCATATAATTCAAGTATTTTTTGCATGTTGGCTTTGCATCGTTTAATTTTTTTAAAATTTAGCGCAAGATGCCAAAGTTGGAAATTGCAAATGTATCCCTTTGTTGATCCAAGTATATAGCAGATTGTTTGAAATTTATGCAACAAGTATGTGGTGAACCTAGCTTAATTTTTTATAAGTGGTCAATGGAAGGAAGTATAATCAAAAAAGGATAAAGTATCCTATCAACTTCTACTTAAACCAATTTGGTCTAGTGGACATCTTAAATCCCTTTGATTATGAATGTAAAATAAATCAACTCTAGGAGGTCAAACACCCTCCCCCCCACCGCCCCCAACACACACAAGAGTTCTATACCTACTAGGTTTGAACCTCAATTGTTTGCAAGAGGTGTTGAAGTTTTGCAACTTCAGGCAGTCATTCTCCATAAGGAAATACACGAAGACGCTTCTACATCATTAAAGAAGCCCCAAGAAGAAATAGAACACCACAGAAGATAAGTCAGCCTCATTGGAAAACATTAAAGTGAAATTGAAGACCCCAGAAGAGAAGTCAGCTCCACTGGAAAATAATAAAGTAAAATTTGAATATCTAGGAAGAGAAGTCAAACCCACTAAAGTGACTGAACCAATATAAATAAAGGTGACACCTTCTCATTTGTACACACACAATTCTCCTTCTGCAGTGCGCACTAGCCAGTTGCTTCGTTCCAGTTGCAGTTCTTGGTCTACTTACTTATGCACTATCTTGGAGAGGTGTTAGGCTTGGATGATATTTCTCTTGGTTATTCTTGGTCATATTATTGAAGCGCTAGACTTGGGAAGTAATTTCTCTATATGGTATTTTGATCTGGTGATGGTGATGTACTGGTAATATCTTGGACTAAATTCTTCTATAAGAAAGGTTGTTGGGTTTTCTCCCAGAGGTTGGGTTTCCCAGGATAAATTATTGTGTTCTTTTTTCTACTGTGCATAGTTAATGTTTCTAGATCTTGTTATTTCCGTTGCATTTTTATAGTGATTTTCAGTGTACAGTTATTCTATGATAACTGTGGTATGAAAGTGAATCTTCTTTTGAAATCATAAGGCAATAACTACCAAGATCTGAGAATTAAAAAAATCAACATGGTATCAGAGCTTTGTTGAAATATTGCTACTACACAATTTTTTGTTAAGACCTAAACTTGTCAAGCTCATTGAGCACTTATTATAGAGTTTTTGGAACTAACTCCACCATAGATTAACTCGCCTTGCTCCAAGCACTTTCACTACACTTCTCAAATTGCAGTTTGATGAAAGTTGAAATTTCACCCTAAAACACTACGACAGTTGCAACAACATTTTTTGTAAATCTCACTGAGCAAATTATTGGTCCGAGTTGGGAAGAATTTTTGCACAGATTAGCTATATTTGACCTATCACACCTACAGGTGCTCTCAAATTTCCAAAACATCAAGGTTGAATTTTTGGTCAAAGTCAAGGTCAAAGGTTGACCGATCAAAGTCGAAGTCAAATTTTGACAGGTCAAAGTTAAAAAATTTAGGCTTGTTGACATTTTCTATGTCATTGAACCTTTTGATTCATATCTCTAACTTCTTGTCAAGATGGTGTCTAGTTTCAGATTAGAAGACAAGCTGGATTGTGCTACAAATTTCAGAGGTATGCACTTGTATATGTTTCCAAGTTATCTCATTTAGAAGAGTATGAGGGTGTTTGCAGGGGATGTACAAGGGATCTTGTCCAAGCAATGATCCAAAGGGATCGTTGGATCTAGTGCATTTAGAGGAATAGCGCACCCTCCCTAACAATTCAGACTCCAGGTTCTAGGTTTGATTGATGTACCCTGATTTTCTTTTCAAAGTACATCAATTTTTTTTAATATTTGTTGGATCTGAAGAAAAATTTGTATCTATGAAAACAACCTTTAGAGGCCTATTACTACTAGGTATTATTGTTATATCACAATAACTAAAATCCAATGTTTTCGTAGTACTTAAACACTATTATGATCATTATGTAAAATGTTCATTGTTTAGTACTAATGATGTACTTATTTACAAGATGAAATTGATCTCTTCTAGGAGATGTTCTTGGTTGTTGTCTTTGTCTCGGGCAGGTTATCTTGTAAATTCCATGAAGGTTACCATGGAGATGTTCTTGTTCTTGTTCTTGTTCTAGGCAAGTTATTGTGGAAAAATGATTGGTCACGACATTAGAAAAATGTTGTTCTTGTTTTTGTTCTTGTTCCAGGGAGGTCACAAGTGACAGCTCTGAGAGGGAGCTATAGTGACGATTGTTCTTGTCCTTGTTGTTTTTCTTGTTCTTGTTCCAAGTAGGTCACATGTAATTTCTCTAAGAGGGAGCTATAGTGACGGTTGCAAGAGGCAACATATTAGATGGTCTCTAGTTTCAGACATGGAGAAGACTATCCAGACATAGAGTTGTGTACATGACAATATACATCCATGCACCGAAAAAGAAGAGAAATGTGTTAGAACCTTTTGGAAAGAAGGGTACTTTTGTGGGATACAAAGTGTCTCATATGGAGATTGATTGTGAGGATAAGAAGGCTATGAAGGATGATCGTACAGATCCTTCTAGTTCAATTGTTCACTCTTCATATCATCAGGAAGAGTTAGTAGAGGAAAAAGGGCCAGTGGATCTACCTAGAGATGTTGAAGTGACCAGGAAGAAACCAACATGGCTTTGTGATACTTTGCAGGATACAGTGAGTCATGCAACTCCCTGTGACACTTTCAGGGAGAGAAAACAACCTCAGAGATTCTTGAGTTACATGGAATCACATCATTGATTCCAAACCTTCTAGTTATGAGGAGGAGTAGATGGCTCTAGTGGTGAAGCAGGTGGCCCCACCTAGTACTGGCTCAAAGGGAGTCAACTCTCTAGATCCAGTAGGGAGGAGCAACCTCCCATGAAAATTCAATAGAGATTAGACTTCAAATGAGGTTAACAGATGCAGAAAGAGAATATGGCTCCAGAGATTGTACAAATTCAAAGGGAGTCATGTTTCAAAGGGAGCATGGTACTCCATGATCGATGGATACTTGATGAGCTTGATTTTAACCAAGAATGATGCAGATTTCAACCCTTACCACAAGATTGTTGATGGTGATCCGTTGATCTTGCCGCTCATGATCTGAAGCAGAGTGGCTCATTGTCAAGTGCAAGAGGGATTTGACTGCAAAAGTTCGAGGAGGAGGATCTTGGCCAGATGTAATATTTATTGGGATTAGAGGTGTGTTAGAGATTAGATGAGATCTTCCTCAATCAAGGGATATTGATGAGGTTAGATAGCATGACTACACCTATGGAGACAAACCTAAAGAAGTTGAGTGATTCTACTTCAGATTCATATTTGGTGGATCCCACTATGTACAAGCAGTTGATTGGATCCTTGATGTACCTAGTTAACACCAGGCCAGATATTTTCATTGCAGTAAGCACCTTGAGCCAGTTTATGGTAGAGACGAGACACTACCATTGGGTTGAAACAAATCATGTGTTGATGTACCTGCATGGTACAGTTGGATATGGCCTCAGATATGTCTCGGGTGGTGAAGTGAAGCTACATAGATATAAAAATTTAGACTGGGCAGGGAGTGCAGTAGAAATATTGGGCACCTTGGGGTGTTGCTTCAACTTGGGATCAGTTACGATTTCAGGAAAGCGGGTATCTATAACACTTAGTATAGTAGAGTCAGAGTATATCGCATCCAATGTTGCAAGTCATGAAGCAGTGTGGCTTCATAAGCTTCTTGTAGGACTTCATCCGATACATGGTGTAGAAGAGAGTAGTGAAGCTCCAGTACATATCCATAGATGAGCGAATTGCAGATCATCCGAGACATGATACAGAAGGGAGCAGTGAAACTCCAGTATCCAAAGACGAGCTTGGCATGATGCAGAATGTCTCCCTCATTGAGAGGGAGAGTTAATTTTTTGGGAAGCACTGGGCATATATTCTCCTCTGATGGCCAGGTGACTTGGATAAGGAGAATGAACCAGGCATAGTCTTTATCCTTGATCATATGACTTGACAAGGAACGACAAAGACTCGAGGTGTTGATGCTTCTATAGATGGTAGTATCGGGTTGACATTCTCCTCTGATGGCCATGTGACTTGGCTAAGGATAATGGCAGACATTATCCTCAGATGGCCATGTGACTTGGCTAAGGAGAATGGTACATTCTTCTTAGATGGCCATGTGACTTGGCTAAGAAGAATGTCGCAGGTGTAGTCTTTATCCTTGATCATGTGACTTGACAAGGATAAACAAAGACTTGAGGTACATATGCATCGGGAAAAAATTCTCCTCCGATGGCCATGTGACTTGGCTAAGGAGAATGGTCTAAGGCGTTGATGTTCTCTGTGTATTAGCATCGGGCATAAACTCTCCTCCGATGTCCATGTGACTTGGCTAAGGAGAGTGTCTCAGGGCATTGATTTTCTCCTCGTATTAGCATCAGACAAACACTCTCCTCTGATGGCCATGTAACTTGGATAAGGAGAGTGACCCACGGTGTTGATGTTCTCCATGTATTAGCATCGGGAATTCTCCTCCGATGGCCATATGACTTGGCTAAGGAGAATGGTGCAGGTGTGGTCTCTATCCTTGATCATGTGACTTGACAAGGATCATTGGAGACCTGAGGTGCTATGTAGGAGAAGTATACATCAAATAGGTGCTATGTGGGAGAAGCATACATCAACTAGGTGCTATGTGGGAGAATTATACATCAACTGGGTGCATGTCATAGAAGACTACATCAACCAGGCTCAAGGAAAACGTTTCTATGAAAGAAGAAATCCAAGTATGGAGGATGCCTCCCTCGTTGAGAGGGAGTTTTGGCTTTTTGCAACTTTGGGCAGTCATTCTCCATAAGAAACACAAGAAGACTCTTCTACATCATTAAAGAAGCGTCGAGAAGAAATATAAGACCACAAAAGAGAAGTCAGCCCCATTGGAAATTATTAAAGTGAAGTTGAAGACCCCATAAAAGAATTCAGCTCCACTGGAAAATAATAAAGTAAAATTTGAATATCTAGGAAGAGAAGTCGACCCCACTAAAGTGATTGAACCAATATAAATAAAGGTGACACTTTCTCTGTATGGTATTTTGATTTGGTGATAGTGATGTACTGGTAATATCTTGGACTAAATTCTTCTATAAGAAAGGTTGTTGGTTTTCTCCCAAGGTTGGGTTTCTCGGGATAAATTATTGTGTTATTGTGTCTATCATGCATCGTTAATGTTTCTAGATCTTGTTATTTCTGTTGCATTGTTATATTTGATATTTTCAGTGTATAGTTATTCTATGATAATTGTGGTATGAAAGTGAATCTTGTTTTGAAATAATAAGGAAATAACTATCAAGATCTGAGAATCATAAAAATCAACATGATGGTGTCCCGTCCAATCCGCTAAGGGAAAATAGTTATGAGTGTGCACTATGCATATTCTTGCGCCATGAATGCATGACCAACTAATATGTTACTGAACTTCTATGGTCATGAAAAACATATGGATTGGGTATTTTATCAATCATATCATTCACCAATGCAAATTGTATCCTTAATTGTCATCAGGGTAAATTTTAAGAATCCATACTTATCTTAAAGTGTATAAACCTTGGCAAGTCTTACTAATGTTTATAATGCCAACCATAAAATGTTTGGAAATATTTTCGTAAAAACATTCAAATCTCTAAGGATTTTTTATAGTTTCTAGATTTTGTTGGCATTTTTAGACTAAAATAATTTTATACAAGAGAATTTGGGTGAATCATTTAAAGAAATGGAAATTGGTGATTTTTTTTTTTGGAAAAACACAAAATATTAGCCCATGGAAAAAATTTAGCCCCTAAAATTGTT
>JZKD02S1857491.1:8271-31635 GCA_000966675.3 Picea glauca | reverse complement strand
TTGGGAATGTCTCTTGATTCTACAAAAGAATCAACATGTATATCTTTTGTTGCTTGTTCTAGCACTTCTACTCATGTTTTAGCTTCTAAAATTAAGCATGATGAAATTTAACAAAATGAGTTGTTTCATATCAAAATCATCTCAAATCATACAAATATTGATACACTTCTTGATAGTGGTTCACAAGAAAATCTCATTTCTGAATAGGTTGTTAAAATATTGGGACTTGAAACTAAGCCATATCTATAGTCATATCCTTTAGGATGGATATGTGACAATGCTAAACTACAAGTAACCAAAAAATGTAAGCTCATATTTGCAATCAACTCTAAGTTCATTGATGAGGTAGAATTAGATGGCATACCACTTGATATTTGTGGAATTGTTTTGGGAATCCCTTATTTGTATGACATAAATACTATCTTCTACAGGGAGGAAAACAAATATCGTTTTATGATGGATAGAATTGAATATATTGTACAAGCTCATCATATGAAGACTGACATGTCTCTTGTGAATATAGGACAAATGAAAAGGTTAGTAAATGCAAGCAAGATTTAATCACTCATTTCTGTAAAATCCAAGGAAGAGTGTGACCCTAAACATAGAAATAAAATATTTAAGTTTGTTACTAACTATGATAAAGCATTTTAGGATTCACAAGAATTACAACATGATATTCCGCTACATCCAAGTACCAATGATACAAGCTTACAAACCATGGTTTAAAATTAAATGGAATCATTGGTTAATGAAGTTCCTATTAAGAAGATAAAGAATATTATTGATTCGTTTTCATTAGCGAATATGTATTCATTTTTACTGCTAGTATGTTGTGTATGGTTAGTAATTGCGACAGTGTATACCAATGTTTGTGAAAGTATGAGAATGAGTGTTTATGTCAACAATGTTATGGAAATTTTCATCTTCATTGGACAACTTGTTTTGATGAGTCAAATGTTCACTATTAGAGCACGATGGATGGATACCGGATAGAGGAGACAATATCCTCACTTAATTTTTGAATAAAAACTTTTGGTGGTCCAAAATATTCTTAGTAGGGAGGATTGATCTAGGTGGATATTCTTACCAATAAAAATAATGTTCTCAAATGCTGATGAAAATGTCTCCATGTCGAAGAGCTCGTTGAGATATTTCCAACGCAACTTGAACGGGCTCAAACAAACAGCGTATGAGAAAGTAATGGTGTTATGAATTTTTGTCCAAACAAGAAAAAAGGATTATAGGATTGACACGTGGCATCACTAGGGATTGACACATGGTAGTACGAAAATTGATATGGAAGTATAGATGATGACATGGAAGTACATATGCTGACATGGCATGATGACTGGGATGTATGGGTGTTGACATGGTATTCTAACTGGGATGTACAAATGTTGATGTGGCATGTTGATTGGGTTGTACGAATGTTGACGTGGTATGTTGATATGGCAGAGATAACATGACATAGTTTTTAATGTGGTAGATGATTTGGTAGGTTGACTGTGCAACCACAACATGGACCAATCAGGAGCTACCACGTGGAAGACTCAAAATGGCAATGGAGGTCGGATCACATGGTTGGTGAAAAATCCATTGGTGGGTTTTGACCCCGCGGTGTCGTCAAAATCAAACCAACAACTTACCGTTAGGTCAATGGCCATTTGTTGTAATTGAAACAGAAAAAAATTTATTTAAATTTTATGTGAATCCATTTGATCAAAATTGGGTGTCAGCGGGGGTCGACCTCGCGACTTTCTTGTCGATAATCCAATGGTTCAACCAATGCACCAATGATTGGTTAATCCAGAAGACGTATCCCATTGGAAGTGGACCCTAATACGTAGCCCAATATGGTTGAAATCCGTTATCAACCTTCTTGTCTTGTCTCTTTTATTTTCTGTTGTGCATTTCTTCAATTTCATCCTTTCAATTGTGTATTAGGTTTTTAAGTTAATCTTTTACAATTCACACTTAACATTAGCTTGCAAATCAATTAGTAATTTTAGATCACTTATCAGGGAATGTGGAGAGGTGGACACACAACCAGGGAAGAGACCAACAAATTGAAGGAGTTGCAAAGTGAGAAGAATCTTCATGCCACCATGTGTGTCACTATTGGTGAGAATTGTAACAATATGATATACTAGTGTATGAAATCAAAACCTTGTACTTCCTCCATTCGAATCTTTTGATAATTGTGCAGGCCAATTGAATACAAAATTCAATGTGAATTTTGCGTGTTAATGATAGTTGAGTGAAACCCTCTACATGAACACCAATGTCATATGGAAGAACTATGTAATTGAGCTGCTCAATTGTTTTTTGGAAATTAGTGTAATTGTCAATCTTCCATTGTGAGCTATTGTATGAGTGCAAGCTACATTGAGTGAGGAATTTCTCGTCAGGAGAAGTAGAACATTCATTGTGAGGGGAAGAAGATTGAGTCTTTGTAGCCTCCAAAATACAAATAACTCTATGAAAAATTCAGAGACAAAATTGAGATAGATACCAGAAATATAATTTTGTACAGGGTTTGTGTTGACGAAGTGAGTGGACTATGAGCCCCTCAATTACTGATTAGACACATAAGAGGATGCCTCTTCTATATTCCCCTTCATGTGCTTGATCCTCCATGGGATCATTAGGTTCACTATCATCCTTACATATGGCTAATATAAAATCTTCAAGAACCTCTTCATATTGTTCTTCATCATAATAAAGGTCCCAATGTTTGAGGAAAAGAAGGATCAAACCTACAAAAGAAGATATTTTTCCTGGGCCACTACAATAATTTATCCACTTTTTTGGATCTCCTTCCAAGTAAAATAAAAATAATCTTATTCAAACATCCGCATGTATTATATTAATCTTCGAAGTAAATTTCGAGAATGATACGATGTGTTGAATAACAAGAAGAGAACCATTAAACATTGGAATATTCTTCTCCAATTTTGGAGGGAGCTCATTTGGGTATCCTAGAGTTTTCTTAATATCAAAATTAGGATAAAGTTCATGAAATTTCAATGGTTCCATAGTTCCTTTAGTTGAAAATACACAAATTTATACAAAATCTAAAAATAAGATGACACTTTATACCAAGCATATATGTGGACTTGCCAAGGTGAATTTCAAATGTGTTTTCAATGATGCTTGTTTCACCTCACAAGCACATAGATATTTAATATTTTTGGGAACAAGGATTTCATTCCTCTAATTGGAGTTTCTAAATGGGTAAACTTAGGTTAATATTTATTTTATACTCATCAAAAGGGTTGAAGCATATAATTCAGATAACCAAGGAGAAAGACTCAATTCTCCCTGGCAACAATGTTAAAATGTTACCACACAATATTGCACCCTATTGCAAATCCTTCACAAGGTAAAAAATGAGTGGAACATTAGAAGTGTTTCCATTGTCACCTAGACAACAACTTTCCTCTTTATAGTGAAAGATGGATCCAACACATGGGAGGCTTCCCTAGTAGCCTCTAGGGTTCCTAAGGAAAGACAAAATCAAGTCTAAGGTCTCCTATGTATCTATCCAATTTACCACCAATTAAATATATCAAGAAAGTTATGGATTAGGTGGTTACACAAAGTAAATTCTAGATTTGAGTTTTATTTTCTTTAAGACTATATTAGGGGGTTTATCAAGTTATTACCCAATGCAAAATGATCCCACAATACTACAAATCTGAAAGTTACTAGTGATTGTTGCAAAACTTGTATAAAATTGTTAATAGGTGAAAAATCACCATTTGTCAACAACAATGGTTATCCCCAGTAAGAAGTACCAATCAAAACTCTCACCATTTGGAATAGGGAACCTGTCCAGATTCTAGCCCAACAACCATTTCTGGTTTTGGTTTTGACAGTTGTGTCCCAGTCCACCGATGAAGGTGAATGATGGATGGTTATACAAACATAAAATGTAGATGAAGAATATGTAAATGCATGAAATAAATCTAATCTACTTATAATCTATCATGTCCTAGTTAGGAGCGAATTATTGAAAGTGAATGAGTTGTAATGAAACTAAACTCTACTTAAGACCCCACTCAGATATCTGTTATGAAGGTGTAAAGTTAGAAACACATGCATACATATACATAACCAGAAAAGTATAAATCATATCTATGCATATATCAACAAATCATATGCTCAGGACGTATAATATAATAAAGAATAACATTATTGCGAGAGGAACATAGATTTCATCATTAAATTCTATTAGCAAATGTGTCCTTACAACCCATGTGAACAACATATATTTCATATAAAATAGTTCACAACAAAACAACAACACATGCAATTTCTTCTCTCTATCAAAATTTAGCCCTGAGGGATTCTCAATATTAACAATTTCAACAATAGTACATCAAATCTCCAAGGAATGGATTCTCAATTTTAGTTAACACCATATTCCCAAAATAGTTCAGAAATGTACAATGCTTGAAGAGCCAAAAATCCCTTTCTTTGGGTGCAATTTTCAGATTTATTGAAGTTCAACATTCTATGTCCTTCCATAACCTTTCGTTTAGTAATATTTTTCCTCATTCTCTTTGTAATGATGAGAGAACAAAGATGGCAGTTACATCTTGAATTTGTCTTTTAGCACTGGTGGGTCATCCTAGATCTCAACTATAGTGTGCCTCTCCCATCGTAATGAATGGATTAAGTCTTAGGAGATTCAATCATCTTAGGGTTCAAACTCCCTTTTCAATCATTTGAGTTTGATTTCATTCATTTCTCCCCTATTTCTATGACAATAGATGTCATCCTTAATTTTCTATTTTCCTTGGTTGTAGATCGCATTGTGAGGATGTTGAGTATGACCTCCTCTTGACATTGGTACCTGGAAGCATTCAACGTGCAGTGGATGAGTGACCATAGAATATCCTCAAAATACACTATTAACACTACACATTTGAAACCATAGAACTGGAAAATTAACTAAGTGAGAGTTCACATGTGCTTCCCTGAGTTTAGTTCTTGGTTCCTCTTCCTTTGATCAAGGTGTTGTGTTCTCTGGGGTTGTTAACAAGGTGTCATAAATTAATACCCAAATATGTATATAGTTAGTGAGGAATTTATCAAATCATATAACTAGGGAGTTGTATATCTAGGAAATACATTTCCAATGGTATAAAGAACACACAAAATAGACACCTGAGTCAAACGTTATGGCCAAAATACGAAAGACAATTTTGTAGGGTTTTGCCCTTCTTTTGGAGGATTTAGTGGGAAATGCTCCGATTTGTTTCAAAGGAGTTAGTGGGAACTCCTTTGGTTTGTTTTGGAGGAGTTTTAACGAACTCCTCTGGTTTGGTTCGGGGGATTTTGAACAAACTCCTCCGGTGCAAACTAGAGGATTAATTTGAATGAACTTGGAGCACTTTGAAGGAACTTTCAGAGGAGTTAGTTGAACTCCTCCGGTATGAATCAAAGCTTATCAAAGGAACTCCTCTGGTGTGTTCTAAAGAATTTTCCAATAACCTCTCCTTCATGGGAAGACAAAATTGGAAAAATTTCTAAGTGTCTTTTTACCGACAAGAAACAATAAGAACTTGAATTCGAAAGTCCATAACTTTCTCATACGATGTCCGATTGAGGTGTCATTTTTTGTAATACAGAGAGAAGAGAGAGACACTTCTAGTGAAATAATTGAACATCTCATTCAATCATTTGAATGGATCCATGTTTAATGAAGGCCACGATTACTGATGCTTTCTCGACGAAAAATCCTTGGTGATCGTTTTGGCACTTCCCAACCTCGGATTTTGATTCCGTTAGTTGCATTGGAATCATAATTGTGAAATTCATACAACTAGCATGTTTAAGGAGTGAAAAATCCACTTTGACCAGTACCCAAAGTTGTGAGAGAAGACATTTTTTAATGAAATTTCAGAGCTCATTCTCACTACTACTTTGCCATAATTGAGCTTTGTCAGTCCCTGTGTCATATGTGTTGTACAAGATCTTATTTCATCCCTTTCTAGTGATTTAATGTGTTAGTATCTCACAAATATAGATCCGTGAAAATAACCAACTGATGTTTGGAGCGTTTAACATTGTTTAGGAGCTGGGAGGAATATTTTCTTCTAAGATGTAATTCAAAGACAACATGAGTCTTATATATGCTGCAATCAAACCACATGTCAATAGATGACACTTTTGTGATCATGGTTAGTCATAAAATCAAGAAGGCACAAAATGTGCATGTTGGTATGGTATGTGTAATGAAAACTATTGGTGACATAAACAAACTTAATTATGACTGCAACATAATGTAGATTAAGCAAGATAGACTATCAGTCATCAGTTATCATGTCATGCATGAAATTTTTAATCATTGTACATGACAGGGACCTGGCTAATGGGTGTAACGAGAAGCAACTGAGTTGGAGAAGAAGTAGGAGAGGTTGCAAGCATGAAGAATCGTTTCAAATGGTAAAGTACAAAGAGTGGGAAGAGAGGTTTTTTAGTAGAAAATTTAGAAGGGGGGGGCAAATTTCTTCTCTTATAGAGACAGTAAGAGAAGAAAATTTGGATTTTGTTGTGCACACACAACAAATGGTGACACACTGGGTGAAGCCAAAATCTTTGCTAGTCTTTCCTAACCAATAATCATAAAATGTAGAGGGTCATAAAATTACTTTTTAGATCATAATTTCTGGAAATAATGCACAACATTTACCTTAAAGATTCCATTATGATGGGCTCACTGGTGATGCTTGCATGCCAGCTAGTGTAGCTTGTATGTTGTAAATAGAGGATGAGTTATGATGAGATTTATTTCCTTAAATTGCGTGAACAATTCAAGTTGGTATCTTCGTCATGGGGCTAATATAGATTTGGGATAAAGAAATTTTTTTCACCAGGTTCATATATGGATATCTCGAAGGTGTTTCTCAACTACCCATGAGCATCCATAGACTTAGTGGAGTCACCACAACGTAAAAAAAATTGCTCCACTGCCACTGAGCATCCATAGCCTCGTCATATATATCTGCATGTTCCCTAATCTGGTCAAAATTTCCTTTCCATTCCTTTCCTGGTTTATTTAGTGCATTCTTAGCATTCAGTGGATGAGGAAAGTAGTGGAATTTTATCCTGATAGGGGATGAATACCATCTATTGATATTTATTTGAATATTTTCTACACTTGGCTACATAAAGTTATCCCTTTTGGTTTTTAGCCTTTAGACTTTGACACTTCACCCTTCACGTGAGAAACTACTTAGTGTGTGGATGGTTCCTCTGTTACATAGGATCTTCTCACAAGACAATATGCAAGGATGACCGTTGAATAACCACTTTTTTAAGTCATTGTTTAACCGTTGTCACAATATTCCCAGATAGTTCTAATTCTTGTTCAAACATAGAACCCTAGTTCAACTCATGAGCTAGGAAAGAGATGCAAGATGACTCAAGCATGTTTCTAGTGCAAGGGTGCTTCCTGTAAAAAAAAATTGAGGTGAGAGGTTTGTATGTCATCAGATATAATCAAGAATCATTAGTTAAGCAAAATAAGAGAATGTAATTCCTCCAAGGGGAAAATAACGAGAAGGGAAGTATTCAGAATTAGGAGATGAACTGGGCCCAAAATCTATTGTGACTGAAAAATAAAACCTTGGATAAATGATGATCAAATATATGTAGTCAACAAAGAAAGTAAAATGAGAAAGAGATCAAGAATGCAAGTGTTTCCAACAACTTTAATAATGTTCATGGATCCTGACCAACAAGAAGTTTGTAGTCTCTTGAAAAGACTAATCCATGTGAAAGTTTATATGTGTATTATTTCATTAAGATGGGATTCATTGCTAGCACTAGATAAGAATTTCATCCCTCATCCCGATCTTCCAAAAAATACCATCTTATCTTCAAAGCCTTGTATTCCAATAAATAGGTATTTGCATGAAATTCCATTTGTCGCCCATGATATGTTTTTCTTTAGTTGTGCGAGAGCTTCACTCTCTATGTCTTCCATCTCTAAAACATGTTCTACAACGTGACCTACTCAGTTGACCACAATCCCAAATGTGCACTTATACCTACATGGACAAATCATTCAAGACATAAGATTGATTTCAACTCATACATTTCATAAATGACTCAAGAAATCATTTGTTGAGGGTTTAAAGGTAGAATCCCAAAAGCAAGTTTGCAAATAAAGTTCTCGGGTGAACGTTTCATGATCAAGTCAAATTCTATGAATCCATGTGTTTTCTTCGAGCCGTGTTCTTTTCTTCAAGTGAACATAACCTTCTGCAATCGATATTTGCATATAGAAAGAAAACACATATTATTTATATTTCTTTACTAACCATTTTAAAACATGCGTGTTTAACCAGTTATAAGATCTGACAAAAGGCGAAGTTGAATAGGATAACTCCATCTGAGAAGAGTATGTTTAATAATGAAATAAAATTGAATAATGTATCTAGGATATCATGGAACACTGAACCAAAAGAAGAATCTTCGAATAAATAAGGAAACGTACTTGCTGGGATGTATGAAGTCACAATGTGAGTTGTACCGGATATTGTTTCCAAGATTCCAGTAGAGAGGCAGAGTATACTTCACTTGAATGTTGGCCTGTTGAATGGAATCTCTCCTTTGGGAAACAACTAACTATGGTTGTAATGATCATCTCTTCTACCTCAAAAATATGTATTTGAAAACCATTCTCCTTGAACCATATTGTATATTATCCGGTGATACTCGTGCAAGTGAATGCACAACTTTCTATTTGGTTTGTGTTTTATGTTTTTGGATGAATTTTGAAAGATCATTCTTGGTGAGCCTTCCCAACATAACTCCCAAAGAATCATAGACTAGTGCATTGAATAACTTCGTCGAGAGTTTCATGGGTGGGCTCAGATGTTACTGCTCATTGAACAACTGAAAATTCCAATTCTAAAGAGAATATAAACATCATGACGTAAAACCCCCAACGAGATAGAGATGAAGGAAACCAATGAAAATCAACGAGTTAGTCCAATTCAATAAATTACAATCTGATTTTTTGAAGAGTAAAGAAATAGAGTGAGAAATCAAATCCAAATGCTTAAATCTGAGTCAAAGAAATTCAAAGGACACATTCAAATTTAAAAAAATATGAAAGCATATCAGTCAAGATACCCAAGTCATTAAAGAGATCCTCCCAATATGAAAAATAGTATTCTTCTCTCTCATAATGACAAATGCATGATGATAAGAAGATGGGTTTCATCACTTTGATCTTTCAGGTCCAAGGAGCATATATCTATCTTGTCACTCTAGATGATCAGGCAAAGAAAACAAACTTAAAACTCAAGCGATGCAACAGACAACATCAAATTTTTTATGTGTATGTGATTTTCAATCGAAAGTCTCAGGCACACCCTTTTTTTAGAACAACAAACACTTCGATGTTCGTATTCAACATACACCATTATGAAAGAGTTAAGGTACACAGGTCCCAATATGCTACAAAATTTTGAATTTCTTCTGAACAACTCAATAATCTACCTTTTGCATTATTTGAATTAGCTCCATCATAAAATTTTCGAGTCTATAGAAAATCATACCTGAAGAGAATGCTTGTAACCAAGTTTTAGCTCACCGGTATTTGTTTTTTGAGAAACAAGAGAGTGGATCTGTGATAAGCAAGGATGTGAACAACTAATGTGGTTCCTTCAACCTGGTTTCCATCTTGGTCAATAGATATTCTTTTAGCATCTTAAGATAACCAGTTGTCCAACTATCAACGTCAGAGTGAATGCTACTGAAACAAGTGAATATTGTAGTTGAACTTCTCAAAGAATTCATGCACATAGTTTCCTCATGAAGATGGATGAAAATCAAGTTTAAGCCAAAATTTTGGTCAAAAAGAAAAAATGAAAAGCATCAAATAAAAAGAAGAAAGCTTTGATGAAAAAAAAAATTAGACTAAATAAAGCCATCGCAAGCTGCAAAATAAAATAACAACAGTTGGTGGCCTTTATTGAAGAAACCAAGACAAGTTCATATCTATGCTATATAAATGAAAATGAAAGAAAAAATCTAAACTATCCATGAAGAAAGGAAGAAATGAACTATGCTAATCCTATTCCTACTATATCTTACACTGACTAAAATAAGTCTAAGTGAAATCACAATGCTAGTGCAGCCAATCGAGTAACTACAAACCTACAACCACATGTTTACCAAAAGTCAGTTGCATACATTGGAGTAGTGAGAGATCAAATATAGGAAGAATTGATTCAGGAAAATCTCCACCCAACATGTTAAGTTTGGCTTATGATTCTTGGGAAATGTAGACATGTAGGATTCCTCCAACTAAGACTCAATTTCATCATAAAATTTACAATGATTAGAAAAGGAATGTTGGAAGGAAATCAAACTTGAGTAGTATACCGGATGAGACTCATAAATGAAATTTGCATGAAATATACCTTATGAGAGAGTCTTAGAATGGGTGGCATAATTCATTCCAGGGATAGAAATAATACAATGAGCACCTGACATAACCATTGGTTGAAATTGAACTGCCTCATTATCTAGGAAAATCTCCTTGGGTTCACATTTTACATAACCCACATGTTGAGAGGAGAGATGATAATTGATATTTTGAGGGAAACATTGAGTGAAACATGACTCCAATCCTTCTCCTATAACATCATCAAAATCATGTGAGGAGTGTTGGAGCGTTGAGACAACATCTAAGGACGAGTGATGCATCTTCCCCTGAGGATTGAAACGAGATTCTGGAGCAGATTTATATGACAATATTTCTTGGGCCAACTCAATGTTTCATGTGCCTTGTATGTTGATGGGTTGTTCGTTTGACGTGACTTCTTCATGCGGACCAACAAATTTGTTATTCTTTGGACACTTTATATCTTTTGTTGTTAACATCTGTGTATTAAGATAAAAAAAAATAGATTTCACAAAATCAACAAATTATAGGTTAGTACTCACATTCAATTCCAGAACAAAAAAGTAGTCATCGAAAATAGGGTTATCGAGATCAAATTGTGATTCAACATGTTCTATAAATTCAAATTGTGAAGGATTGATAACATTATGCATCATGGGTGGATTTTCATTAAGAGAGAGTGTTTGATCGATAAAAGTTGGGCACTTTTCTTGTTCTGGTTTATCATTCAATTTTTCATCATTGAAAGAATAATGTAAAATACAAACAAGTGGGTGCTCATGCAGGTGATTATCATCAAACAAATTTGTGTAAAGCGATTGCATATCTTCAGATTATGAAAATAACATGATTTCTTCAATAGGATATTCGTCATATACTAGAGTATGTTCACGATTTTCTGAAGGGGAGACAGTATATGCTTCACACTCTAGGGCTAAGGGGTTTAATATTTCTGATAAGGGTTCTCCCATGGTCGCGTTAGAGTGTTGTTTAGAGATTGTGTACCCCTTATCCTTTGTGGTTATATCTAAATCTTGTGAATGAGACTTGATTCGAGTGCCCAGTTCATACCCTTTAGGAATATAAATGAGATATGAAAACCAATCCAATTTTTCTTAGTCTGAGTGTTTGCCATTTTCAAGAAATATACAATAAATTTTCATAAATCTTAGAAATAAATCATTCGACGATTCGTTTTTGAGCCTATGGATTTATGCAAGTTTGAAAATATTTCATCATAAATATAATCTACATGAGCACCGATGAATATTTCCATGAATTGTCTCCAACTATGAATAGATTTCACTGGCAATGTACTTCAAATGTGAGGATAAACTATCGGCATATTTAATTGTTCTGAAAAATATTAAGATTATGTTGAGTGATGTTAAACATATTAATATGTGTGAGTGCAGATACATGCCCTTCACCATTGAATTTTGGCTTTGAGAAGGGATCAATTTTCTTGGCTAGGATCCCCCCAGTGGGTCTCAGAAGACTCAAAGGGTCATCCCATATAGAGATATGGAGAGGAGCCATGGGTTGGTTAAAATTTAGGTGAAATGACTCTACATGGGCAGGCTTGTCATCCGACCTTGTTTCCAACGCCAATCATGTTGACATGTGCAAAATATCCATTTATCAACAGTAAGGATTACCCATGGTAAGAAGTCCCAATCATACCTCTCATTGTTTGGAATAGGGAACCCATCTGTATTTTGGCCCAACATCCATTTTGGATTTGGTTTTAACAATTGCGGCCCGGTCCATTGATGAAGGTGAATGATGGATGGTTATGAAAACAAAAGATGTATATGAAGACTATGTACATGAAAGAAATTTAATTTACTTCTAATCTATCCTATCCTAGCTAAGAGTGAATTATCGAAAGTGAATGAGTTGTAATGAAACTAAACTATGCTTAAGACCCCACTTAGATATTTTTCATGAAGGTGCAAAGTTAGAAACACATGCATACATATACATAACCAGAAAAGTCTAAATCATATCTATGCATACATCAACAACTCATATGCTCAGGACATATAATATAAGAAACAATAACAATATTGCGAGAGGAACATAGATTGCATCAGAAAAGTATATTAGCAAATGTGTCCTTACATCCCACTTGAAATAGCTCACAACAAAACAACAACACATGCAAGGTATTCTCTCTATCAAAAGTTGGCCCTGAGGGATTCTCAATATTAACAGTTTCAACAATAGTACATCACATCTCCAAGGAATGGTTTCTCAATTTTAGTTAACATTGTATTCCCAAAATAGTTTAGAAATGTACAATGCTTGAAGATCCAAAAATCTCTTTCTTTGGGTGCAATTTTCATATTTATTGAAGTTCGATACGACTTTTGTCCTTCCTCCTCCTTCTGTGACCTTTCATTTACTAATATTTTTCCTTATTCTCTTTGTAATGATGAGAGAAAAAAGATAGCAGTTACATTTTGAATTTGTCTTTTAGCACTGGTGGGCCATCCTAGATCTCACCTGTAGTGTGCCTCTCCCATCGTAATGAATGGCTTAGATATTAGGAGATTCGATCATCATAGGGTTCAAACTCCCTCTTCAACAATTTGAATTTGATTTCATTCATTTCTCCCTTGTTTCTATGACAATCGATGTTGTACTTAATGTTCTATTGTCCTTGGCTATAGATTGTGTTGCGAGGATGTTGAGTATGACCTCCTCTTAACATTGGTACCTGGCACCATTCAACATGCAGTGGATGAGTGACCACAAAATATCCTCAAAATACATTATTAACACTACACATTTGAAGCCATAGAAGTGAAAAATTAACTAAGTGAGAGTTCACATGTGACTCCTTGAGTTCGGTTCCTGGTTCCTCTTCCTTTGATTGAGGTGTCATTTTCTATGGGGTTGTTAATAAGGTGTCATATATTAATACCAAAATATGTATACAATTGGTGAGTAATTTATCAAATCATATAACCAGGAAGTTATATATCTAGGAAAGAAATTCCCAACGGTATAAATAATGTGCAAAACGAACACCTGAGTCAAAATTTATGGCTAAAACACGAAAGACAGTTTTGTAGGGTTTTGTCCTTCTTTCTGAGGAGTTAGTGGGAACTACTCCTATTTGTTTCGAAAGAGTTAGTGGGAACTGCTCCGATTCATTTCATAGAAGTTAGTGGGAAATCCTATGATTTTTTTGGAGGAGTTAGTGGGAACTCCTTCTGTTTGTTTCAGAGGAGTTTGAAAGAACTCCTCCAGTTTGTTTCAGGGGAGTTTGAATGAACTCTTCTGGTGCAAACCAGAGGATTCTGAATGAAATCGAAGCACTTTGAAGGAACTTTCGGAGGAGTTAGTGGGAACTCCTCTGACATGAACCAAATCTCATCAAAGGAACTCCTTTGGTGTGTTTAAGAGAAGTTTCCAACAACCACTCCTTCATGGGAAGACAAAATTGAAAAAACTTCTAAATGTCTTTTTACCGACAAGAAACAACAAGAGCTTGAGTTTGAAATTCCATAACTTTCTCATACGATGTCCAATTGAGGTTCCATTTTTTACAAAAGGGAGAGAACAAAGAGACACTTCTAGATAACTGAACATGTCATTCAATCATTTGAATGGATCCATGTTTAATGAAGGCCATGGTTACTGAGGCTTGCTCGACATGAAATCCTTAGCAATCGTTTTGGCAGTTTCAGACCTCGGATTTTTATTTCATTAGTTGCGTTGGAATCGTGATCATGCAGGTTTTATAGCTATCATGTTTAAGGAGTGACAAATCCTCTTTGAACAGTACCCAAAATTGTGAGCAAATGAATTTTTTAATGAAATTCCAGAGCCCCTTCTCGATACTACTTTTCCATAATTGAGCTCTGTCATTCCTTCTATCATCTATGTTGTATAAGCTATTATTTCATCCATTAGTACTGAGTTAATTTGTTATTATCTCATAAATATAGATCCTTGAAAACAACCAACTGACATTTGGAGCGTTTAACACTGTTTAGGAGTTGGGAGGAATAATTTTCTTCTAAGATGCAATTAAGATCCAGTGTGAGTCTTATATATGCTTCAATCAACGCACGTGAAGATAGACAACACTTTCAAGATCATGGTTAGTCATAAAATAAAGAAGGTGCAAAATGTGCATGTTGGTATTGTATGTTTAATGGAAATTGTTGGTGACACAAACATACTTGATTATGACTGCAACAAAATGTAGACTAAGAAAGATAGGGTATTAGTCATCAGTTATTCAGTCAGACATGGAATGTTTAATCATTGGACATGACATGATCCAGATTGATGGGTTTAATGATAAGGAGTTGAGTTGGACAATAAGTGGGAGAGGTTTCAAGCATGAAGAATCGTTGCAAATGGTAAAGTACAAAGAGTGGGAAGAGAGGTTTTTCAGTAGAAAATTTAGAAGGGGGGGCCAAATTTATTTTCTTAGAGAGACGATAAGAGAATAAAATTGGGAGGTTGTTGTGCGTGCACAATAAAAATATAAAAAACTGCAACAATAAATAAGTTGTACAAAAACAATCAAATTCATTCCTTTAAATAGATTGTATAAAAGTGAAATTTAGGGCTAAAACTAGGGTTTAAATAACTTAGTAATTTGGAAAATTCAAGAGAATATAACAACCAATCAAACAAATATGTTTATCCCTAAAATTGTTGTAATACAAACCAACTATGATGATTTTTCAGGAGAGATCATTTTAGGTCAATAAAACATGAAAGAAAACCGTAGAATTTTAGGTAAAAAAATATACAAGGAAACCCTAGACATATAGAGTTTTTGATGGATGAAAATTAAATGTAAGCTAAACAAACCCTAGATTTATCCTAAAACAAAGATAAAAATTGAAGTTTTGAATTTTAGATTGACTAGATGTAATAAGACTAGTGCCTACTGTTTTTTTGGGGGGCATATGGGGTCAACTGAGGACTCCATTAAGAAAGTGTAAGTATAATTAGGGTGATAGTTAGGGTTGTCCATTACAAACTCTAACAAATCCACCTATTTCCGTACAAATTACAAGATAGTTCAAGGAAAGATACTCCACTAGTAATCTTCCAAGGATTATGGAGAAGGGACTTGCTCAAGAAAGATACAAAGAGAGTGCAACACCACCACTAGAGATGTACAACCACACTTAAAATTATTCATAAAAATCATCCATAATATCAAGTGAGACCACTTACTCAAAAAATCAATTTATCTTCAAAACATTTGCCAAGAGCATCCATGAAATTTGAAAAGTAATCCACAGGACATCATCCTCAAGAAGTTTCTCTAGTTATCCATCCATAGCAAGTTTAGAGAAGAAGAAGTAGACAAGTAATGTTCTCCACAATTTCTATCATTTATTCCAAATGAGAAGTACTTCTCTTATTTATATGAGAGATCTAGCACCCTTCTCATTATAATAATAATATTTTCTTAGCTTTAACCTTAAGAAAATATAAAAATACCTCAATCTCTTCACAAGCCCTAGATATAAGGTCATAATACATAAAATATCCATGATACAAGAGTGGATGAGTCAAAATATCCCCAATTATGCTCCCAAGATGAAGTAAAAATTCTCAAATGCTAAGGCGTCCTCCATAAATGCATGCTCAAAGTCACACGTGTGGCACGTGTCATCTCCGAAGAGAGGAAAAATCACTCAAATAATGCCAAAGATCATGTGTAAGGGATCCAAAGTGAAGCAATCCCTCCAAAGAGTGCGATGTTTCATCTTCCAAGTGCAAAATAATCTCCAAAAGGTGCAATGTCCCCTCAAAAAGGTGTCATGTCCTCCCCAAAAGGTGTTAGTTTGTCTCTGCAAGGTGTGACATCCTCAAATAATCCCAACAACCTCATAAGAAGTGGTACAACCTCCATCAAGTGTGCAAGGTGCCTCCTCAACATCCTCCAAAGGATGAAGGCTCAATGTAAGTCATATATATGCAAAGTACACTATCCAAAGAGGGACCTAAGTGATCTGATGTAGCCATCAATCTGGAGGCATGTACACAAGTCCAATGCAACATTAAAAGTGAGTCATTTCAAATGTAAATTCCATTAGGTATATCACATTAAGAATCATCTTAAAATTTCACAATAACTCATAGAATTCATACAATTTTCCAAGTTTAGATATGGGAGGGTCATCATTAGCCCCTATTACATGTGTCAGTACCCAAAAAGAGAACTATTTACCAAGAAATATATCAAAGAGCATGTGTAATAATAGATGATATGGTTTTGGGTTTAACTTCATGAGTGGTATTGCATATTCATGTGATTTTATATAAGATATTCATCCACATGAGTGCCTTTGGAATGAGGAAGCACTAATGCATTGAGTTGTCCTTTCCTCGGTATTGTGTCTTTCCAAACCACTTTTTGTCTTTTTCTTTATTCATTTAACATGTTTTGACTTTTGAATTTTATTTTACTTAGTCATTTTAAGATATGCATTCATTGCATAGGACTTGGGGTGATGGTCTCATAGCAAGGGGGCATTGCTAAAACTTTGTTTCTTTTGTTTTTTTGACATTTCTTTTCTTTTCATTTTGCTCCTTTTTTTATCTAGTTGCATCAACTTCAATAATTCAAGATCGTTTTCATGGGATTATGAAGCATGAGCCTATATGTGTGACCCAAAAGTAGGGACAATGGAAATCGAAAAATATGGAGAATGTTATGTATGGATTGAGATATGGACACGTGACCCTTATCAAAGCCCCCTAATAGTAAAATGTTTCCCAAGAGTGACAACACTTGTCTAGGAGATGATGATGACCACTAAGGTGAAACAAGGAAAAAGGTACAAATTTAGAGCATCATGATCTATTATCCAACTCAACCAATGGTCACTACTTTTATGACAAATACATAAGGAATTAACACTTAATTTGAAGTAATGAAACAAGGTGCCTCATGTAATGTCAAGCCCCGTAATCGTCAAATGTGAGTGAGTTGAGCATAATGTGGGAAACATCATCAGTCAATTGTCTATGGAGAACCATGGATCTCATATGTGGGATTTCTATCTATGATATGGATCATAGGAGAAAAAATCTCCTATAGTTACCCTAGATGTCAAGGGTTAACATATAGCATAAAATTTAAATGTCAAAAGACATATGATGGAGAAAGTTAGTTTCAAAAGGTGTGACCATAAGACTTATTGATTAAATATGAAACATTATAAAAAGAAATAGATTATGGAGATTTTAACATGTAAAATGTGGGATAATTATTTTTCATGTGGAATTAGTATCAATGTTAGTTAGTGATGTCTTAGTAAAGAGTGAAGGCACATCTCTCATGTTTGGTTAGGATTTAGTAGGAATTGCTTGTTGGTTTTCATGTTTATTCAAACAATTGTGGTAAATGCATATAATAGTGGTAAAACGCTTAATACACCAACCACTGTGAGAGAGAAGGCATACAAATGTAGTCCATTTTTTTTTTTCAAAACTTACAGTTTTTTATTGCGTACAATCTAAAGTGACTTTTCATGTTTGACCTAAATAAATACCAATTAAATATTTTCTTAAGCTAATTTGAAAATCATGACATACTTTCTATAGTAAGAGATCCTTAATATCAAGGATTCAAATTTAGTTCCATTTTAATTTTACATATTGATAAGTCAAACCACTCAAGTTCATCATCGGGGTAGGAAGTATCATGTGAAAGATAACAACATTGCAAATATTATTAAAATGTTATGTTTTCTCTCTTTCCAATGAGTTTGCATCTAAGATTGTCAAAAGGAAAAATCTCTTGAATAGTTTTTCCTCAATATTCAAACATGTAAGAGTTTCAATGTCCATGGTAATATATGTTTGAGATTAATGCTTTAGGATTAATAGTGTTTGAGCTTTCCATATCAATATTTTGAACCACAATTGAGTCCAACTTTAGGATTAAATGTATCACAAGAAAGATAAAAAAAAAATGGAAATATTATTGTAACGTTAGGATTTTCATCTTTCTTGTGATTTTGCATCTATGATTATCAAATAGATGAATCCTGTTGAATAGTTTTTATTCCAAACAAAAATGAGTTTTGGAATTTTTACCATTTCTCGTAAGATATGTTTGAGATTAATGCTTTAAGATTATTTGCATTTGAGTTTTGTATATTGACTTTTCAAACCACACATGGGTTCATCATCAACATAGAATGTATCATGAGAAAAATAGAAAAACAAAAAAACTATTAAAAATGTTAGGATTATTATTATGATTCTCAAGTTTTTGCACCTAAGATCATCAAAGAGAAATCTCTCACAAAGTTTTTTCTCCATATAGGGATGATATTTGAGATTCACAACATTGGCAGTAACAGAGGATTGAGATTAATGCTGAGATTAGTGCTTTAGGATTGGTTGAATTTGATTTTTCCATATAGATGTTTTGAATCACAATCACGTTCATTATCATGATAGGATGTATCATGAGAAAGATAGAAAAATGATAATATTATTAAAAATGTTAGCTTTGGTTATCTTTCTCACAATTTTTCATTTGAGATTATCAAAGAGAGGAATCTCTTGAATAATTAGTTTTTTATAATGTGTCGAACTACACTATGTTCATGATGATGATAAAAGGTATCATGAAAAATATGGAAAACTGGAAAATATTATTAAAAATGTGAAGTTTACTATCTTTCACATGATTATGCATCTAAGATAAAAAAATCACAAGATTTTAACTTAAATATATCGAGTTCATCCTACTTGTTATGATCTTCACATATACTTTATCATCTTTCCATAATGGTCATACTAGAAATTATACCAAAATTCCATGATAAGTTGATTTTTGGGGGCATTATCCACAAACATGACTCTTGATTGGAACTTCTCAGATTGTGACTCCAAGTATGTATTTCAATTGACTATAGGAAATATTGAAATTATGATTCTTTATACTTTACATAGTGTCATCTTTGTTTGGAGTAGTGCCAATACTAATAAGTTGATTGGTTGATATGACAACTCTTATGATTAGGATGACAATAAGGTATCTTTGTAACTTATTCTTTTTTATTTCAATTTTAGAATACTCTTTGTAATTGTGTTTGATATTTTGATGTTAATGTTTTGAACCAGATTCACGTTCATCTTCGAGATAAAATGTAACATGGAAAAGATAACAAAATGGAAAGATTATTAAAATGTTATGTTTTTTCATCTTTCTTGTGATTTTTCACCTATGATGATCAAGTAGACGGATCCCTTTAATATTTTTGCTCTAAATAGAAATTAGATTTGACATTCTTAGCATCTCTAGTAAAAGATATTTGAGATTAATGCTTCAAGATTAGTTGCATTCAAGTTTCTTTTTATTGATGTCTCAAACTAACCCCGGAGTCATCATTGAGATATAAAGTTTCATGAGAAAAATAGCAAAATGGAAACATTATTAAAAGTGTTAGGTTTGTTACATTTCTCACGATTTTACATTCAATATCATCAAGTAAACAAATCTCTTAAATATTTTTTATCCATATAAAGATATGATTTAAAATTTACAACTTTTGTAGTGACAGAGGTTTGAGATTAATGCTTCAAGATTAGTTGCAATTGAGTTTTCTATACCGATTTTTTGAGCCACACTTTTGTTCATCATTATGATAGATTGTATATGAGAAAGATAGCAAAATGACACGATGATTAAAAATGACAACTTTTATCTTCTTTGTGATTTTTCATCTAAAGTTATCAAATATATAAATCTCTTGAACAATTAGTGTATGATTTATGTTTTGAACCATTATCATATAGAATGTATCATGAAAAAGATGGAAAATGGAAAGATTATTAAAAATGTGAGATTTTCTATCTTTCTCATGATTTTGCATCTACCGTTTTCATGACTATGCATCTAGAAAAATGGCAAGATTTTAAATTTATGTCTTTAGTGTTTCCTAGTTGTCATAATCATGAAACATAATTTATCATTTTTCCATAGTGGCCATACTATAAATTATATACTAAAATTCCATCATAAGTCTATTTTTAGGGGTATTATCTACTAGGACTCTTCAATTGAACTTTTTAGATTGTGACTTCAAGTATGTCTTTTATTTTAATTACATGTCATATTGAAATTTTGATTCTTTTTAGTTTCATGATTAAGACGGTGATAAGGTATCTTTGCAATTTATTCTTTTTATAATTCAATTTTAGGATATTCTTTGATTAACCTTAAATTGTGCAATAAGTTTTTGTTAGATATTTGTTTTGATTTGTCAATGGATAAACTTTTGTCAACAACAACAAAATAATTTTAAACATCAATTGAGTTTGTAAATGTTTCACTTTTAATTTCTATTTTTTTTTTTTTTAATTTAAATGGATTGTTAGATATTTCCATGTTGACAATTTGCACCAACACTTGAAAATAAGATGATAAGTTTGTAAAGTAATTACCATTTTAGATTCCTTAAAAAATTCCTAAAAATATTCAAAAATCTATTGTTTTAAGAAAGTGTATAAATATCTTATCAATCACAAATTTACAAATCTTTTATTGAACATTTTTTATGAGTTGTTGTGACATGTTAAAAAAACTATCTTTTACATTTTTAAATGTTTTAAAAAAATCAAAATTTGAAAACGACAACAACAACATGAAAACTATAATTTTAAGGTTTCATCCTAGCTAGATACTAAATTGGGTTATGAGACCTATATATTTTTTTATTATAAAGAGATTAAGTGGTTTGAGATAAAACCTAACTTCTAATATTTAATATTTTCACAAACAAAAAAAACCACAAATTACAAAATATTGAAATTAAATATCCTCATTATTAATATAAACACAGAAAATCATTTTCTTTATTTTTTTTTGTCAATTCAATAGATGTAAATAATTTTTTTTACTATTTGAAATAAATATATTTCTCAAAATAATGTTATAATATTATTACAATCAACTATATAAAAATGTCAACAACAAATAAATAATTTTCAGAAAAGTTCAAAACATACTAAAAAACTATATAAATAATTATTGAAATGTTGTCCTAACTATATTGAAATAAAACACACACACACATTCCAAAGAAAAAAACATAATCCACAGGTCCAAGTGACTTCAAGTAACTGTCATGATGACTTTAAACTAATTTCTCATGAAGACAAGCCATCTTAAATGACTTCAAGTTGTTGATTAAGGTTGGTTGTCATTGATGTCAACCCTTGAAGAAAACCYCGTAGCACATAGGTTTGGGTAATGAAACCAAGTTTGTTTGATGTAAAKATGACTCGTTATTGACTTGTCATGGTTKATAAGAAGTAAATATGGATGAACTCCAAAGTGGTCCCCTTATGGTGAAAKCCCTCACGGGAAGGCTTTGCGGARTGAGAGAACCCAYGATTAATTGTGGAATAATGAGATGAAGGAYAGTCAATTTTTCAGTGAAACTATTCTATATGCATAGYRTTTGTCACGCCATTTCCGGTGGTATGTGGAACGTCACATAACTCCTCACGGTTAGAGAGTTATGGCCATGTGAAGTTGGAGAACCCARGTTTGGGTAATGGACCCAAGTTTGTTTGATGGATAATGGTATGATTTTTGATATATTTTYAGGTAATGCTATTCTATATGGATAKTACATGTCATKCCATTTCTGGTGGTATGTGGAACRTCACATAAMTACTCATGGTTTGAGAGTTATGGCCTTAYGAAGTTGGAGGACCCTCATATGTTGGCTTGAAGCCCCAAAAGGTCAAAGTAGTCAAAGTGGTTTAAGAGATTTTAGAAGGTAAATGATAAAGTGAAGTGATGAGTGTATTATAATTCAAAGTGAATGCAAAATAAATTATTTAAATAATAAATTTATAGGAGAAATTAGAAGTGGGTTAACCCTAAAATAAGGAAAGTTGGCAAAGTGACCTAGAAGATGTTTTTAAGGAAGCTACTTGGAGATTATAAATAAGAGGCAATACTCTCTCATTTTAATTACACTTGAGCATATTGAATACATATAGGTTTCTGAGGTAACCAAAGGATATCTAAGTTGTATTTCTAAGGGAAGGTGAAGAAAATAAGGCCGAAATTCAAGGAAGGATAAATTCTTTTGATGATGCTTTCTAAGGTATGTTATTTACAGGTCAACTCACCATTTTCGTAATAATTTTTTTTATAGAATGATTCAGACCATGAAATTACTATGCAATTGAGGAAACATATCCAAGTATCTGTGGTAAAAAATTCAGCTTGTGGTTCATTTTATTTTTGGATTTACACTACGTGGAAAGTAGGGTTTGTGGCTAGTCCTGAAACTAGTCAAAAACATGTGTTTTTGGTAAAAACGTCATAACTTATTCATAACAGATCAAAATTCAGTCAGAATAAATGTGTTGGTTATATTACATTCTTTAGTATTTTTTGTAACAATTTCAGATCGATTCAACAAATATTTAGTGCAAGGCATGCTCTATAAGGTCACTCTCTAGAATAAGCTAGAATTCAACAAGGTATGTCATTTTTGCTATAAATCATTTTATGAGAGGTTCCAAGTAGTGAAACATAGAGGAATTTCACAAAACACACTGAAGAACATTGTGTATCAGTTTCAAAGATTTATTCATTACAGGTACAAAGTTATGATCATTTCAAGTTAGGGTTGTTGACTAATCCAAAACTAGTCATATGAGACTAAAGAAAAGTTTGATGAAGATGCTAGTCTCTTGTTATCAAAGTTAAGGAAGGTTTGCAGGTATGTGATCATATACACCAGGTCTATTACAGAGTTACAAATCATATTTGGATGATGGAATTGATGAAGGATTTTGGTTGAGGTACAAGTTGGGTACATGGTTGAGACAAGTAGTTGATGAGTTGGCACATACATGAGGTGTATCGTTGATGATGTTGGTACATATTGATGAGTCATAGTTGA
>JZKD02S1857480.1:59435-75689 GCA_000966675.3 Picea glauca | reverse complement strand
CTAGGCAAATGCCACCTAAATATGAGAAGTGGTTGCCTAAATTTACCGGCACTGATGCTACTAGTGCCGAAGAGCATATGAGTAACTTCTGGGCATTTTTTCATCTTCACCCCATCAATGATGATGCTGAGGATTTGGTCATGAAGCTCTTCTCTGCTACCCTATATGATGCTGCAAGACGTTGGTATCTTGGCCTGCCTGATGGAAGCATTAAGACCATGGATAGACTTGAGGAAATCTTCCTCAGAAGGTGGAGTATCAAAGAAGATCCGAACATGCTGCTCACCCGACTAAATGGCCTTGCCAGACGTGAGAATGAATCCATTCGGGAGTTTCATACCAGGTTCGAAGCTTTACTCCAACGAATTCCCCCAAGCCACCATCCCAAAGATGATTACCTTGTTCATATTTACACTAGATCTTTCAATGACCAATTAGGGTATCTTCTCAGAGACAAAGACCCTCAATCCATCCAAGAGGCCTAAGAGCTTGCAACCAAGATCGAAGGAAATCTCCTTTCATCCAAGATTGAGCCCTTTGCCAACCCTAGGGGGAAAGTAGACACCAAGCAGAAAGTGTTACACAATGCTGAGCCTACTTCGGATCTCTGCACCAGTATCAACAAGCTACAAGCCTTAGTGGATAGCATCATGAAGAATCAAGAAGAAATGATGAACCGGATCGTAAGACTTGAAAAATCCCAGACCCAGGCACCTAGACCTTCATTCAAAGGGCCATTCCAAAAAGGGAATCAAACCTACAAGCAGAAGAATGAAAATGAAGTCCCGAATACTTTGGCCCCTACAAATGTGGTTGATGAAAACCCTTGGTGCCTGGAATGCAGTGAAGCACATTGGGAGAATAAGTTTCCTTATAACGCCAGCCAACAACAAGTCAACAACTTTGACTGCTTTTCAAGTTTCCCTCAGATAAACATCACAGATGCAGAACATCAACAAGCCCTGAAGGAAACAGCCAGAGCAGCAAGATTGGCAATAATTAACAACTTGGACCAAGAATCACGAGAAAAACTAAAGAAGCAAGAAGTCCAAGTATACCAGGGTAGTCCCTATGAGAAATAATCTAAGGCTTTTGTCTAATCTAAGAAAATAAAGCACTTATTTCTAGGAGCTTATAAATTTTTTGAACACAAGATAATATTATCACAACATAAGATTGATCAAAAATGATACCGCTTATGAAACCAACCATGAGAATTCATCAGTCATCACATAATCATAACGATAAGCTTTGCATCAAAAGATAAAATGACAAATAGATAAATATGAAAGACCAGTGCCAGATAAAGCAGTAAAGTGTGATGTGATGAAAGTGCCGCGTTAATTTTATCTTGAGTGTTTTAATTAAGGGATTTGGTGTTATTAGAAAAGTTTTGAAACCGTGAAGTGGGGATTAAAGTCGGGGTCCCCACTCTTTGTGTGCAAAGTGAATGTGGCCTCCTTATGTATTATTCACCAATCTAAAACTTGTCGACTGGGTGTGCCGCAGATCCAACAAGGCGAGTTACCAAGTGATTTGACACACTCCACCTAGGGTAGAGGTCTTAGATGAATAATACCACTTAGAGATTGTCCTAATTATACTAGCATGCACTATTCAAATCGTTTTCGGGTCACTGAAGCACTTGAGCGTGACAACGGGCTTGCATACTCAGATTTGAATAGTTGGGGTTTATTCCAATAACTTTGCAAAAGGAAACTAGTATAAGCAAACCTAGAACTTGCAGTGGATTTTAAAAATTTGATTTAAATGATGTGAGTTAATTTTAACTTGTTTATGCATGAGATACTAAACTAAAACCAATGAAACGGGAAACAACCCCGAAAAGCAGAGAAAGGGAAAAGACACCAGTTTCCCCCCAGGGGCAGGGGAAACAACTAAAGACGAGCTTTGTGGCTCGCTAACTTTATTACAAGATGAAACTACTTCTCTCTTTTAGAACACTTGACCTTTATATGGAAAGATCAAGTGTTTTACAAAACTTTTTGAAATAGAAAAATCAAATACAAAGCTTCTGGGATCACCGGGAGGGTCCTGGAAGGGGCTAAAATTCAGAAATTCAGCATCATTTCCTCTTGTACCTGTCAGATCTGCGATAAAACAGCAAGCGATCAAATGCGAAATGTGACCAAAAATACTTTAAAAATGTCTTTGATCAACTATAAAAAAAGGTGAAAAATTTCTAAGTTAAACTACTTTAAAGCAGAAAATTAACTAAGGGGTGATAGCTAGATAGCTAACCTCCTTAGGATATTGTTGGCTGATATAAGATCAGCGAAGAAACAACAACTATACTTGCAGATTTATACTTTAAAACAGAGAAAAATTTTGCCTATCACAAGCCTAAAAAATGCGAGGAATTTGAAGGTTAGTTAGAAGCAAAACTAAGCTAGATCTTGGCAAATAGATAAAATACTTTTACAAAACTCAGATCTAAATTTTAAAGGCTGCATGCAACTGATATAATACAGATTTGAACCTTTAATATAAACTAAATCCTTGCATGCAACAGAAACCCAAAGGACAAGATGATTTTTCTTATGAAATTTTGAGAGAGAAGGGGAAAGAGAAATTTGAAACCAGGAACTTGGGCGATGGAGTCAGAATGATGTGTTGAAGAGGGGAATTCTTCCTTTGAATTCACTTGAAGATGTTAGAGGTTCAAGCAAGAACCCTCCACTCCTCCAAGATAGAGAACCTGTAAACTTAGCATACCCTTGCAAGCGAAATGTTAAGATATCCTACACATAAACTTAGAAAGCATGCAATTAAAGCAATAATAACATGGATTCAAAGATTAAATTGTGACAAAACAAGGATTAGCAAGACAATCTAGTTTACTAATACCTTATTTAAATGGACAAATAAGAAATGCTAGCAAGAGACATTTACCATACTCAAAGCACCATAACAGGAGAAGATCCTCCACACATTTACACAAGACAACACAATGAAGCTCCAAAGTCTTTTTATTCCTTTAATCAAATAGAAATGATAAAATATAGTCTTCTTCCCACGAATTCTAACTAGCTAAAGGAGAGGTCGACCCTTTCTTTTATAGCAAATGGGGGTGATGGTTCCAATGTAGAATGCGCTAGGGTTAGGTTTTTGGGATTAGGAAATGCGTGAGTGAGAGGGGGAGTGGTGCATGAGGGAATGGGAGATACATGGGAGTGAAGGGGAGATGAGTGTATAGTTAAGTGGAGGTGTAGATAGGTGAAGGGGAGTGGAAGTGAGGATAAGTGGGAGTGAGTGCGAGTGGAGTGGAGTGTGAGGGATAGTTTAGGAGATGCGTGAGCATTGAGATGCGCACCCCTCCTTAGAAATGCGCCACATAGGATGTGGGGTCGAGTTCCCACATTGGGATCTCCCCCAAGTGCCATGTCACTCCAATCAAGTCGACCTCTCCCTAGCTAACTCACCTCTAGGCCTTAGTCAACTGGGGACATGAAAAAACATGTCTCAATCATGTTCCCCAGTTCTCCTAAAATTTAGGAGATTAATTAAATTACCCCTTTTCCGTAAATTTAAAGTAAAATTGTTTTTTTAGTGATAATAATCACTTTTTAGTCTCAAAAGATGGGAAATAGGGGTTTACATCATACTCTGGACTGGAAAACGACTGTAAATATGACATCTGACAATATTTGATGCCATATTTTTTACATTTGTTGACTCAGAATTAATAAATTCCATTTTTGAGGGAATTTAATTAATTCACTGAAAACATAAAAAAAACCTATCAAACCTATTATCCCCCACTTTAAGGGATAACTAGGAGATCATATCTCGAGACCCACAGGTCCTAGACATGGAGTACCGAGAGCAGGATTGACTTCAGCATGGACCTGGAGGGCCCACCTTTTCTCTTTTCCAGCATCTTTATTCTGTCAGCAGTAGTAGCAGCCTCCACCACCATCGGCTTGGTCTTGTGTCAGAGAGGGTTCTTGCTTCATGAGGTAATTAGTTCAGGTATCATGGTATGTGTCACTTTGATCATCAAAACCATTGAATGTATGCATCTGATTCCTTTTATTTCTAACAATTGCTTGGATCTTACACTTTCCCACTTGACCATGTTTTGGGGATTGACAGGATGTCCTAGTAAGCCTGTGTCTATTGGTTTTAGTTAGCCACTGGGGTTGTCTCTGAGAAGCCATCGTCCGCTCCCTTCAAAGTTTCACTTTTTCATCTTGTTTCCCGCTCACTTGTCCCATTACACTTGTACGGGCACTGGGTTGACCTATTTCTAGGGTTGCACCTTATCTAGTGGGAAGAAGGGGCTAAAGGCCCAAAAGGTAAAAGAAAGATGGTAAATGATAAAAGCCTAAGAATAAAACCTCGAGATGCTTCTCTCAGGGATCCTTGAGAAAGCAATAAAAGGCTTCTCAACAAGAAACAAGAGGGACCCTAAAAAATAATTAAAACAAGACCTAACCAGAGGATAGGGGGTCTCATCACGAGCCAGCCTATTAGGTCCATGGTTACCTAGCAGTATGACATTGCCATCAGCTGGTTACCACGCCAGGGCGGTGACCTTTGGTTGCATGGCCAAGGGAAAGGGGGTCTCATCACGAGCCAACCTTCTCATTTCTGTGAAAGTACTTGTGGGTAACACTGTCACCACTGGTCACCACGCCAGGGAAGTGTCCCCTGATTATCTCTTGAGCAAAAAAAAGAAAAAAACAATAAAAAAATGAAATAACGAAAAGAATAAAAGGCATGAATGGGCTTGGAAAGAATTGCATCCATGACATGTACAACTCGCCTTCTACAAAGGCACCCACAGGTTACACATTGCATCCTTGGCCTGCACTCACCTGCTTGGACATCCCTTGACCACTTCATCCACTTACATGGCTTGGAAGAGGTCTCTTTCGGGAACTTCCCTTATTCAGTGGACACTAGCCCAATAGGATGCCTTCCCCTTTTCCTAGACTTGTATAGTAGGTTTGTGTAACGTCTTTGAGCTATTGACTGATCTATTAGGGGTTTTATGCATATGTTTATTAATATTAATGATGAAATGTGATTGACATTGCTATGATCTCTGTGACTGATGAGCCCATGGAAGGCGTAGCTTTTGGTGTGCAGGACCATGCTCGATGGACAGGTACCATCTTGGACTGGTACAGATGGGGAGATGATCAGCTCGGACCTCCATGGGGTTGAAGAGCCCATCAGGTGGATACTGAGACCCCATCAGGGGGCAGATACATGATAGAGATGGATCTGGAGCTTTGCACCAGAGGAGAAGAGGACGTTCCACCAGAGGCACCCCGACAGAGCTTCACCTAGGGGGGATGACCCTTTCTCAGTGGAACGTTGGCCTTGGGAGGCCTAGGACGTCACCATCTTGACCATGACGTCACCCAACATCATGGACATTTTGGGGGGCAGACTAGGCAACAATGGCACATGTGGCAGGTTGGAGAAGCCCAAGGAGGGTTAAGGTTTTGCTCCAGGACGCCCCATCTTCCCAAAAAGGGGCTAACGTTTCCCTTGGAGGGGCTTTTACTCTCTTTTCAACTTGATTTAGGATTCAATTTGACAATTTAATGTAAAACAGTATGATTTTGGCATTTTGGCCTTGTCGGCCTTTTACATGACCTAAAAAGTAAAATTAGGTCATGATGTTGTATCAATGGAGTATTTTCTCCTTCATTTTTTCATCATCACTCATTTTAGTCCATAAGGAGGTTTGAAATTCACGCCCTCTCTTGGGTGTTTGGTTGATTTAGTGAGGCGCACTTGTTGAAGGAAGACATTTTTGGCATTTTATGGTGTGTCTCTTGAAGGAAGGTGTTACAACTAGGGTTTGCATGGTTATTTCTTGGTGAATTGTAAGTATTTTTTTGCAAAACTTCTGGAATGAATGGTTGTAGTTTAATTTTTTGCATGTATTTATGATTTTGCTGACTCAAAACCCTAGGTGACAAGCACACAAGTAGGTCCTTGTCTCATGTCCCCTGATAGAGAATTTTTCAGCCATTGAAGAAGGAAGAAAGAGCCTAGCCGTAGCTACACTCCTATTTCTTCTTCCTCTTTTGCTAGTTGTACTATCTGGAAGCCAAGAAGAGTGAGACGTCCCTGGCCTAGGTCTACTACACTAGGGCCGTACTCTTTCTAGGGTTTGTTGAAAGGCCTTGTTGTAGCAACACCTTGTCTATTCAAACCCTCTTGTTTTGGTTTTATGCTTTATTCTTGAGCTAGCCGTTTTTCCAGGAAGGAGGAGAGAGCATGAGGCCTTGCTGTAGCAACACTGGAGTGAGCCTCTCTCCCCTAGGGTTTTGATTTTGAGGCCTTGCTTTAGCAACACCTCAAAACTCTTCCCTCTAGTCCTTAAAATATTTTCCTCCTTCAACTCTTGCGTCCTTCACTTTTGACTCCATTAAACCCTAAGGCACTAATCTAAATTCCTCCAGGGTTGAAGTGAAACTTGATTACAACACTCTCAAACCCTTTGAATTGAAACCCTAACTACTAACCCTAGTCTAAAAGCTAACCCTATTAACCCTAAATTGCTGCCGTCGTCTTATGCTATTACATCATTAGTGCAACATCATTTTGTCCATAAGCAATTTTATAATGGTTAAAGCATTTATTAAATGAAGTATTGATTGGTTATATCGAATGCCATTGTTGCTCAAATATTTATTGGTGAAGTGTTATTATTTTCATTGCTATTGATAAACATTGACTTCGTCAAAATTTATTGCCAATTGCTTATATGCTATTCAGATAGTCATCTATTATTATGAAGTACTAACCCCATTGAGATATAGCTTGCATATATCAATTTGTTGTTGCTTTGTTCCAGGCAGGTATACTTTCTTTGGGGTTTACTTTAAATTGGCCTTTGGCCGGACTATCTGCTTGGTGTTGACTTGTGAGGGGGGATCCTTTATCTTTGTCTTACTATCTTCTTGCCTCCTCAAAAACCCAGGTCACCGGGGACGTCTCCTCTGGGCCTCACCTCCCTAAATAGAAAGAACCTTCCCATCGTGGTAACATATTGGGTGGGATAGGTTCCTATTTCGCCAGTTTGGCCTACAAAACTCAAGCCTTCTATCGTTGCTACAAACTGCGCGATAACAAAACCTAGCCGCAATTTTCAAATGACTCTGACACTATGCCCTAGTATGAGCTTATATACATTCAGACACTAGACATTGGATTTTCCTTGCCAAAACCTGCTTGCCAACACATATTTCGGCTTTGGAGCTAAATCATTTGAGTGAAAAAACTTATAAATTATTTTTTCTTCTCACTAAGGCAAGCGGAAAAAATAATTAACAAGTAGAAAAAAACACTCCAAAGTATGTGCGCACTCCTGGTCTTGGGTGGCCAATAGCCTTTTACAATCTCTCATACTTAGGACATTTATTACAATGGTGGAAATGCGGAAAACGGAGGCCTTTATAAGACCTACTGAACTCTGTAATCTGCAAATATGAGCATTGATTGCTCATTCTCTGGCGGCAATTCAAAAAATCCAACTTGTGCAAACTGGTGGATAACAGGTCCTGTTGCCGCCTTATACACACCTAGGGTAACGTGGAAGAAACCTTCAAAGTTCAATCCACTTGGTGTGTCCTTGGGGGCAAGTTTCGAGTCAAGGTGTTGTCACTTGATCCTCAACTCTTCCATCTAGGCCAACTCCTAGCAAAGCCAAGGGGGGTAGTCCCTATTAATATAATCTAAAGCTCTTTTAAACTAAGAAAGAAAAAGAACTACTTCTAGGAGTTTATTGCTTAATAAAATAGATACATTCAACACTTAACATTCATCATCATTTTGAGATAATCAATAAACCATTTGTCCATAAGTATGCATATATTGAAAATGATACAAAATCTGCAAGATTGAAAGTATTAGTTAGACAATTGCATGAATGTAAAAGATTGCTCACATACATAAAGATAAACCAGTTTTACTAGTGCCTTAAAAGGAGTCGTGGGCAATTGTTGATCGAGTGTTTTATTAAGATAAATTAAAATTGAGTTAATGAGAGAATATGTGGCCTCTTTAGAGGCTAGCTCTTTGTTTGGAAATTTGTGGAGAACTTACTGAAACCCAAAAGGTCTCACCGATAAGATCACTAAGGGCGTCGGATGTCCAAAACGGGTGGGAAACCAGGTCCTGAGAGGGCTCGCCTTACTTCACAGATTACCCTTAGGGGTTTTCCCGCGCATTGAGCTAACAACTTCTGAGATTTCCCTAATTAAACTACAAACAAGGTTTATTGACTTTGCAAGACTTGAAAGAGATAAACTTTGTAACCTTCTTTGTAACTGAAAAGAGAACCTGCAAGATACTTGGAAATTGAGTAATTGCAAGGCTTATTGCTGACAGCAAACAAAGAACTCTAAACTAAACATGCATAAAGATTTGAAAGTACTTTTTTTAAAACATGCATGTGAAATGTGAGTGTTATGTGTGTTAGATTAGCTTTAACTTGTATGTGTGTTTGAGATCAAAAGATTAAACATGCACCAACAGAAAGAAAGCCAAACCACGACACACAAATCCCCCTAACGGGGATGGAGAAACTGGGCACAAAAGGGATGCTTTTATTACACTTATTACAATGAGAACTAAGTTCTCTTTGAGAAAATGGATCCTTGTAACCTTTGGATCTTGAAAATGCAAGAAATAAATTACAAGAGATGCTTCTTTGATGAAGAAGGAAACCCCCAGATGCTTCGAAAGTCTCGATTTCGCCAAAAATCGACGGAAACTTCCCTTGGCTGTCCAATGTCCTGCAAAAATCAGCAAACAAAATAATCCAAAAGATGCCCAAAATCACTTTGGGACAGCTTAGGGAGTACGTCAAATATTATAGAGAAAATGCAAAAAATGACTAAGTAAAATTTATGCTAAAACTTGAAAATTTTTAGAGATTTTGGGGCTGCCTTTTAGGACAGCAACTGAAAGCACTTTGATCTTGCGAAATAACATAAATGAAGCTCTATCAATCATGCACCTTCAATCCTTTAAATTTTACAGAAAATGAACTAGCAATAAAGGAGCTTTTCTTAACTAGATCTAGCTTTAGATAGATAAAAGAATGCCTAGATCTAGATACTTTGCAAGCGAAATGAAGCTAAATTAAAATTTGAATTTAAAATTAGCTTCTCAAACTTGCATGAAGGAAGTAACCAAATAGGTTTTTGAAGAATGTGAGAGGGAGAAAGGAAGAAACTCTTTTTTCCAAGAATTGAAAAATAAGGGCTATGGAGTCCTTGATGAAGAGTAGAGGGAGCTCTATTCCTTGAAAATCTTGGACAAATGAAGGTTGAAGCTACAACCAATTAATCCTTCCAGCTTGAAGAACCTGCAAACAATATACTTCAACCCTGCAAACACTGTTAGCGAAGGTCTCTCCTACATAAACAAAAACTCGGATATGCATGTTAATTTAACCGAAAAGAAGACATGCAATATAAAGGTTCATGAATTATAGAATATAAATGAGATTAATCAAACTAGATTTACCTCACTCTACTGTATGACGTCATACTTTTAAAGCCTTTGCAAAAGATATACAAGATTGAAGCAAAATACAGATTACCTCATAACAATAGCATAAGATTCAAGCATCCACACATAGCATCAACACCGATGGAACTCCAAAGTCTTCTTTATTCAACTTAGAAATGATAAAATGATACAAAAATAGGTCTATCTTCCCAAAGCTCCAACTCTAGAAATGGAGGAGGGGTAGCCTTGCTTAAATAGCAAGAGAGGTGACAACTCCAAAGAGGGATGCGAGAGTGTAAGAGGAGAAGCGTGGGGTTAAGGGGAGTGGCGCATGAGTAAAGGGAGAGATACGTGGGGATGAGTGGAGTGGATAAGTAGTGGAGTAGGGTGATGGGGGAGTGTAGTGGAGTGAAGTGAGGATGAGTGAGGTGGAGTGGGAGTGTGAGGTGCGTGAGAGCTTTGGGATGTGCACCATCCCTTTAGGATGCGCCATCTCATCAAGTGGGGTTGAGTCCCCATCTTGGGATCTCTGCCATGCCTTTCTATTCAAGTAAAGTGGCCACCATCTCTGCTAAACTCGGTTTGGTCTTCAGTCAACTGGGGACACAAGAAAAACATGTTCCCCAGTTCTCCAAAAAAATAGGAAATTAATTAAATTACCCATTTTTTGTAATTTTCGAGTAAATTTCATTTTTTAGTGATAATAATCACTTTTTTGTCTCGAAAGAAGGTAAATAGGGGTTTACATGATACTCTGGACTGAAAAACGATCATAAATATGGCATCTGACAGACAATGTTTGATGCCATATTTTTACAATTTATTGACTTAGAATTAAAAAAATTCCATTTTTGCGGGAATTTAATTAATTCACTGAAGCATTAAAAAAACCTATCAAACCTAGCTGCAATTTCCATATGTCTCAATCAAGATGACCTAGTATGAGCTCATATACATTCAGACACAAAGAATTGCTTATACCATGCCAAGGCCTAACCACCAACACATACTCGAGCTCTGGAGTTAGTCTTATGAGTGAAAAAACTTAGAAATTATTTAATTGCTCACAAAGGCAGGTAGAAAAAATAATTAACAAGTGAAAAAAAACACTCTAGATTACATGCTCTTACCTAGGTCTTAGGTGGCCAATAGTCTTTTGCAATATCTCATACTTAGGTGATTTATTACAATGGTGGAAATGTGGAAAAAAGGTGGCCTTTTGAAAGACCGACTGAACTCTGAACTCTGTCATATGAGCACTGACTGCTCAATCTTTGGCGGCTCTTCAGGAAATCCAGCTTGTGCAAACTGGTGGATAACATTGGCTCCATATGGGGATGTACGATTGATCTTTACATCTGTAGGAAACCATGCGAGAATCCAGAATTACGCTACCTGCATCATGGACGCCTCATCAACAATCATATCCATATAAAACCAAAAATAAACTCAATTTACAATTATACAAGTACATATAATACAACAAAACATTTAATATACATGTGAATATAGTACAAAAAAGACAAAGCATAATGTACAAAGGATAAGGGTTAGAGAGTATGATACAGTAGATGCACCCATGGGCATCAGATGACCTCTGTGAAGAAAAGATTGAGAAGTTGGTCGTTGACTGGAAGGGCCAACTTCTCACCATCCAACCTGTTGAGATAAAATGAATTCTTTCCAGTTGTACCCTGTATGATGTATGGACCTGTCCACAAATTGTCAAACTTTCCATGATTCCCTAGCTTTTCCCTTCTTTTATCCCAAAGAAGGATTGTGTCCCCTTCCTGAAAAACTCTTTGCCGTGAAGACTTATCAAAAGTCTTCTTTACCTTGTCCTGTTTCTTTATACTTTGATCCAATGCTTTTTTTCTGATCTCATCTAACTCAACCAACTGATCAATTCTGCTCTGTTGGAAGTCCTCATCCAGACCATATTTTTGAACAAACTGATACATTGGAAGCTTTAGGTGAACTAGTAAAGTAGCATCAAGCTCGTAGAGAAGCTCAAAATGACTCTTACCCGTGGAACTCTTTTTGGTTATTCTATCTGCCCATAATGCAAACTTAATCTTCTTGTCCCATGACCTTTTATTATCCCCTACTGTTTTCTTAAGAATTTTCATTAAGTTCTTATTGCTGGATTCAACAAGACCATTACCTTGGGGATAATAGTTTGAAGAGTGGGACAACACAATGCCATACTTAAAACAGAAAGAAGATAACTCTGTAGCACTGAAGGCCTTGGCATTATCGGTTGTAATCTTGGCGAGCACACCGAACCGAGTGATTATCCTATCTTTAAGGAAATCCATGACCACTTTGTTGGTTGCTGACTTAGTGGGTATTGCTTCTACCCACTTAGTAAAATAGTCAGTTGCTGTAATTATCCAAGTATAACCATTACTTGAATTATCCTTAAACTGACCTATGAAATCAAGCCCCCACTGCTGAAAGGGAGCTTCGACAACCACAGGCTGAAGAGGCAGGGTTGCTAGCTTTTGTTTCCCTGTAAATAACTGACACTGCTGACAACCCCTGACCATTTTATGTACATCTGAGAAAATGGTCGTCCAATAGTAACCTGCTCTGAGGATTTTGTGGGCGGTAGTTTTAGCCGCAAAGTGTCCACCACAAAACCATGAATGGAAGTTAACCAAAAGTCTCTTGGACTCTAGCTCATCAACACACCTAAGTATCACTCCATCGGGGTTCTTCCACCCCAAGCCGTCTTGAATGATACAATACTTTGCTGCTTTCAACCTCAAAGCCTTCCTCTTATGACCAATCAAATGACTTGGGCAAGTAAGGTTTAAAAGAAAGTAGATGATATCTGAATACCATTGGTGTTCTAATTTTTGAAGCTCTAGTGACAAGGTTAGCCTAGTTTGATTGTTTTGACATACTAAGTCCAACACTTGTTCATTTCCTTTAGTGAGCATTTGAGCCAACCCTTACCTTTAATCAACTTAGTGGGTTTAATCTCTAAGTCATATTCCTGAATCTTGGAGACCCACTTTCCTCTGACTCCTAAGCAATCTTGTTGCCCAAGGATATCTTTTACTGCTGAGTGAGGGACATACCCCACAACTTTTGACTGTCCTATGTAGACTCGGAAATGCTTGAGAGATTTGACTAAGGCATAAGCTTGCTTTTCCATACTAGTATAGTTAAGCTTAGAATTTTGTAATGCCTTACTCATTAAAGCAATGGGTTGCTCCTGATCCTCTTCATTTTTCTAGAGTAATACCCCTGCAATAGTGTCTTCTGAAGCAAAGGAAAAGATTTGAAAATCTTTTGAATAATTAGGACTTATTAGCACAGGAGATTTGCCAATTGCATCCTTAATACTTTTGAAAGCATTCCTTCCTTCTTCTGTCCACTCATATTTAACATCTTTTTTCAATAACTTGAGGAGTGGTTTCATCATCTCAGCTGAACCGTTTGACAAAGTTTATCTATCCAAGGAAATATTGAAGGGATTTCTTGGTTGGGGGTAAGGGAATTTTATGTATGGCTTCAACCCTTTCAGGATCCATTTTTACCCCGTCTTTTGCTATAATTTGACCTAGCAACTTGCCTTCGTCAACACCCAAAATGGACTTAGCTGGATTCAAGGAGATGCCATACTTTCGGCATCTTTCAAAAACCTGCCTAAGACGACTTACGTGATCTGAGTCATCTGATCTTTCTTTAGAAAAAACTGTTAAGTCATCTTAGTAGATTTCAATGATTTTGCCCATTAATTCATGGAAGGCAAAATCCATGGCCCTCTGAAAAGTGGCACCTGCATTAAGTAAGCCAAAAGGCATCCTTAGATATTCAAAAGTGCCCCAAGGTGTGGTGAAGGTAGTTTTGTTTTGATATTCCTTCCTCACCAAAACTTGGTTATAGCATGAGAACCCATCCAACATGGACATAATCTTGGAACCAGTTACCCTTTGAAGTAGGGTCTCCATGTTGGGTAGGGGATAGTTGTCTTTAATGCATGCAAGATTTAAGTTTTTGAAATCAATACATAATCTTATCCCCCCATTCTTTTTTCTAACAACAACTAAGTTGGAGCACCAAGATGAATGTCTTGTTGGAGCAATGATCCCAGTATCCAACATCTTTTTAAGTTCAGCTTGAACTAGAGGTGCCAACTTAGGATTTATTCGCCCAAGTTTTTGTCTGAAAGGTTTTGTATCATCCTTGAGGGGGATGGTATGTTGAAACACATCCTCTTTGTATGCTTTGAGTTCATCATAAGTGAAAGCAAACACATCCCTATACTCTTGGACTAAGCTGATGAATTCCTTTCTTTCCTTTTTTGAGGTTCCTTTTCCAATTTTTATAAACCTTGGGACTTCCTCTGTCCCAATGTTGATTTCAATATAACTGTCAGGCTTTATTGTTTCTTTTTTCTTTTTGTACATATCATGCCTGTCAAAAATGTCTTCTAGGGCAGCTATTCCTTTAGGAATTGGATTTTTAATTGGATTATCCTCCTCAACATGCTCTTTACTGTTAATGTTTAAGCCATTATTATAGATGTTTGCATTTCATTAGATAACAATAGCATAATCCAAGATCACTAAGAAATACACAATCACAAGAGACACAACATTTATCCTGGGAAACCCTCTAGGGGAAGAAAACCCAGCAAAACTTCCTTAATATAGATAGCCAATATAATGCCAAGAGATCTCTATGTTAAAACAAAAAGTCCTCTCCAAGATATGCGCCACTCTCTCTCTCCTTTGCCGGTAACAGATCAAAACTTGTTTCTCAAAATGAGCAAGTGAGTTATTTCCAAATGAGGCGCTAGCCTCCTTTATTTATACAAGTTTGGCACGTGTAAAGTGTCTCTTCACTGGCAGGGCCGACTTCTCCAACTGGGTGGGTAAACCCACCTTTATTATATTTCTGGGTCTTCTTATTAACTATTGGGGCCGACTTCTTATTCTGCCTATTATAATTGTCTGTTGACCAATCCGCAAAAGGGGTTTGGTCCTATTACAATAACCGACATGATTAATCCACAATGGGGATTGATCCTATGAATAATATATTAATAATAATAAGAATACTCTTTGCAGTTACAATATTTCAACACTCCCCCTTAACAAGAAGGGTATTCTTCAACAGCATCATGCGAGAGAAAGAGGACAGCATCATCAACAACATCAAATGGGAGGACAACATCATCAATATCATCTTGGCTAGCGTATCTATAAATCATCGGAAGTTTTCTTCATCAACAGCATCATCATTCTCGAAAGAATGCCATCATCATCTGCATCAATATGTATCAGTATAAAGTGATACCTCATCACAGCACTAGGCTGACCCATCACAGTACTAAGCTGGCTCTATGTCACAGCTGTTAAGCTAGTATCTCAGTGTAAGTCACATCTTGCTTTACGTCTAACAACTGGGTCAGAAGCAAGGTATACATCATCTTGCTTTACGTCTAACAACTAGGTTAGAAGCAAGGAACACATCATCTTTCTTTACGTCTAACAACTAGGTCAGAAGCAAGGAGTCATCTTGCTTTACGTCTAACAGCGAGGTCAGAAGCAAGGAGTAATCTTGCTTTACATTTAACAGCGAGGTCAGAAGCAAGGAGTCATCTTGCTTTACGTCTAACAGCGAGGTCAGAAGCAAGGAACATACACATCATCTTGCTTTATGTCTAACAGCGAGGTCAGAAGCAAGGAGTCATCTTTCTTTACGTCTAACAGCGAGGTCAGAAGCAAGGAATCATCTTGCTTTACATCTAACAGCGAGGTTAGAAGCAAGGAAAATCATCACATCTACTCCCCCTTTCAAGGAAGGTCCTTTCGGACTATGCCAAGCTTATCTTGGAAGTACTCAAACTTTATGCAAGATAGAGGCTTGGTCAACACGACAACAACCTGTTCATCCGTGCTAATGTATTGAGGCTTGGTCAACATGTCAGCAACCTGTTCATCCGTGCTAATGTATTGGAGCTTCAAGGATCCTCTCTGTACCATGTCGCGGATGTAATGATAGAGGATCTCTATGTGCTTCGACCTGTCGTGGAATACAGGATTCTCTGTCATCTTTATGTAGCTCTGGTTGTCACATAGAATCACGGTTGCTCTCATCTCCAAATCAAATAGGTCCGTCAGCAACTTTCGAAGCCATATAGCTTCGCAACTAGAAGAACATGCAGCAATGTATTCTGCTTCCGCTGTGCTGAGAGAAATATTGGATTGCTTTCTACTCTGCCATGAGATCATGGCTGATCCCAAACTGAAACAACATCCTGAAGTGCTTTTCCTGTCATAAACACTTCCTGCCTAATCTGCATTAGTATATCCACTCAATGTGAAATCATGATCTCCATCATAGCTGAGACCATAATCTATCGTACCTTTGAGGTACCTCATCACATGTTTTGCAACCACTAGGTGAACACGTCTGGGTTCTACCAGAAACTGACTCAAGGTGTTCACGACAAAACAAATGTCTGGTCTGGTGTTCGTCAGGTACATCAATGATCCAATAATCTATCTATATAGTGTGGCATCAATCAATTCTGACGACGTATCGACCAACAACTTCAACTTCGCTTCCATGGGTGTATTCATGGGCTTGCATTCCAACATGTCGAATCTCTTCAGGATTTCGACTGTGTACTTCCCTTGGTTAAGGAAGATCCTCTCAGGACTCTGCCATACCTCAAGACCTAAGAAGTAATGCATTAGGCCGAGGTCTTTCATTTCAAATTCCGAGGCA
>JZKD02S1857480.1:46559-56977 GCA_000966675.3 Picea glauca | reverse complement strand
TTGGATCTTGAGATCCTTCTGGATCTATGGCAAGAGATCCCTTCTCCTGCAAATACTCTTTAGGGTTTAATCATTAAACATATGTGAGTACATACCTCTGATGACATTTGCAGGTGGTGGCTCCATCTGGTAATAGCGGTAATCATTACCAACTCTTAAGAAAACTTCAAGGGTGACTGCCACTGGTAGTACGACTGCTACTGCAACTGGTACTGCAACTGCAACTGGTTCTGAGACTGCAACTGCAACTTTAGGGTTTTATGAGAAAACCCTAATTTTTCAAACTTCGAATTTTGAAATTCTGATCCAGGGGATAGATGGACTGAGCTGAGGTGAGTTAGCTAGTGCAGTCAGATTTCTGAAAATCCAACTTTTACCCCCTCAAACTTGATCTGCGGATTTCTGGACTGGTGCTTCTGGTTTTCTGGTACTTCTGGTACTCTTGTTTTCTGGTACTTTGTGAAACTAGGGTTTCACTTTCCAGGAGATCCAACCACTGAAAAGGTGCGCTGATGATGCCAAATTGATCCTTAGGGGAGGGCACAACTTTCTAGATAGTTTTAGGGCTGAAAAGATTCACTTTTGAAAAACCCTAATTTGCAGGTACTGCAACAGTGACGTTTTTCCTCTTGCGAAATATGCTTCCTTCAGCTTGGTTCTGATACCATGTTAATGTTCAAGCCATTATTATAGATGTTTGCATTTCATTAGATAACAATAGCATAATCCACGATCACTAAGAAATACACAATCACATGAGACACATCATTTATCTTGGGAAACCCTCTAGGGGAAGAAAACCCAGCAAAACTTCCTTAATATAGATAGCAAATACAATGCCAAGAGATCTCTATGCTAAAACAGAAAGTCCTCTCCAAGATATGTGCCACTCTCTCTCTCCTTTGCCGGTGACAGATCAAAACTTGTCTCTCAAACTGAGCAAGTGAGTTATTTCCAAATGAGGCGCTAGCCTCCTTTATTTATACAAGTCTGGCACGTGTGAAGTGTCTCTTCACTGGCAAGGCCGACTTCTCCAACTGGGTGGGTAAACCCACCTTTATTATATTTCTGGGTCTTTTTATTAACTATTGAGGCCGACTTCTCATGTTGCCCATTATAATTGTTTGTTGACCAATCCGCAAAAGGGGTTTGGTCCTATTACAATAACTGACATGATCAATCCACAATGGGGATTGATCCTATGAATAATATATTAATAATAAGAAGAGTACTCTTTGCAGTTACAATATTTCAACATTTACCCTCCTCTTTGTAGCTGACATTAAAATCTGAGAATTCCTTTACATTATGGATGAATCTTAGAACTTGTTCATCATCCTTGAAAACCTATCAATGGTCAATATTATCTTGGACAAATGGCCTAAAGATTGTCTCCAACTTTCCTTCTCCTTTCATTAGATTTTTTGAGGGCAGGAGGGTAGAAGCTGCTACAACTAGACCATCAACCAAGTTGTTTTGATCTCTAGGGATAGTTATGAGATCCATAGCATCAAAGAATTCTTTGACATCCCATATAGCGTTTATGTATCTTCTTAACCTCTCACTTTTGCATGCATACTTATTTTTTACTTGGAGAATTACTAAGTCTGAGTCACCCTTTATATTCAGAATCTTGATACCCATGTCCTTAGCAATTTCCAAACCTAGCAAAAGTGCCTCATACTCGACCACATTGTTGGTTGCATCAAACTCAAGTCTGAATGCAAAATTATAGGTTTTCCCAGTTGGAGATTTTAAAACAATTCCTGCCCCTTTGCTTGATCTAGAGTGGGCTCCATCAAAATTCATTTTCCAAGCTTTATTGCTTGCTTTTTAATATTTGAATTTTTCTTGAGCTGGTGCTAGGAAGTTAGAACATATGGAAAAGTCACCCATGTCAAACACTTGGCATAAAAACTCATTAAATTGCTCTTTAGGATCTTCTATGTGATACTTCCTTTCTGTTTCCCTAAAGAGTCTGAAACTCTCAGTTGAGGGAGGAGGGTATGGAATAGTTGCAAATGTCAAATCCATATTTAAGAAGCCACCCATATGAGCTCCCCATTTCCTAGATAGAAGCATCCCCCATGCATCTGGCACATCTATAACAAGAACATTCATTTTGAATGCAAAGTTAGGATGGAAGGCTAGCTTGACTGGGAGGTCTATGATTATTCCGTGTGTTTCAATTTCTCTAGAGTCCATGGCACACACATTTTGGTAAGGCCTTATGATCTTAAGACCTAACCTTTGCATAATCCATTTGGTGATGATGTTTGTTGAAGCCCATGAATCATACATGCAGTTATGTAGCCATTGATCATTTATTTCTAATGATACAAAGAAAGGAGGATTTTCTTCCTTAGTCCTATCTCTGCTAGTTAATACCACTGGAGGATCTTCATGTTGTTCCTTAACATTTTATTACTTGGAATATTTATTGCTTGCAGAAGCTTTTCTTTCTGTGAGGGAATTTTCAGGAGATCTGACGCTAAAACCAAGACCTTTGCATTTGAGATCCAACTACCTAAATCAACATTTAGATTAGTAATTGGAGTGTGTGTAGGAGTAGTTATCTTTGGAAAGTTAGGTTGAGAGTTTCTTGTTCCTTCTTTCCCCTTCCTCTGGTAGACTATCCCTCTGTGCCTTGCCATCTCTAAGATCTGCTCATTTGTAGGTTTGTGACCATATAACTTAGTCACATTGTCACATTCTTCAACCACTTGATTGCTTTGCTCACTTTTTTCTTGCATCTGAAGCCAATAATCCATAGATAAAGGGTGAGTTTCACCAAAGTTGTTGATGTGGTTGGAGTTTCTAGGTTGCCCTACAAAGTTGTTTGCTGGAGGAAGGCCATGTTCATTTATCTGGCAAAATACTAGACAAGTATATTCTTCGTGAAAGTCTTCACAAGCTCTACAAAAAGGTGGTGCTTCTTCATTAACCACATTATTTGACTCTAGTTGATTAGGGGGCCTTTGGTCTTGAGGGGGACCTTTTCTTTGCCACCTATCATTGTTCGGTTTGGGTTGAAATATGTTGTTTTGAGACCTTTCCATAACTATCAGCCTGTTTTTTAGGGCACTAAGCTGAGTAGCATGGGTAGCTTCCATTCTCTTGACCATCTCAGTAACGACCTTTAGGGGTCAAAATTAGGGTCTTTAATTTCAGGAGCTGCAGCCGCAACCTTGTCCTTCGCCTCTGTTTGCCTAGAAGAAATACCTCTACTGAAACCTGGAAGGTTGGACTTCCCTAAAGCTTGCATGTTTTTATCAATTTTGACTGCTATATCCTGAGCTGCCTTGAGGTTGAGGGGTTCCTTATCTCTAAGATGGTATCTCATTTCCCCTCCAAAATCCTCGACATAGTAGATTAAAATAGAATCATTTGGAGGCTTGATATCTGTGTGCATGCTAGAGACAAGTTCATTAATTTTCTTGTTAAACTCATCCATTGTCTCATTCTCGTTCTTTTTAATTGAGTTAAGGGCTGCCAACAACTGACGGTGATCTTTCTTTCCCCCCCATTTTTCTGTGAAGGCATCTAAAATATCTTTGAGCGTTTTGAAACTGTTGTCGGGCATATCCTCATACCAATCTAAGGCATCTTCTTCTAAGGAGAGGACAAAAACTTTCATCTTAACATCCTCATAGTCATGTGTTGCACACCATTTGTTAATACATCTCATGAAAGACTTAATATGCATTTTGGCAGACACAACATTATTTCCCTGGAAAATAGGCAATTTTTCAATAGCTTTTTCTGGGAGAGCATGTGGATAGTTATTTATTGCAGTGAAATCACATTTATCATATATAGCCATTTCTGAAAAATTACTTTTATTAGCAAAGAGCAAGTGGATATCAGAAATGGACTCGGTCCCTAAATGACTAAGGACTCTACTGTAAGAGGCTTTGGCTAACCTCCTTCGATAAACCTGTTCAGGTTCAGGAATGAAGTTAAGTAGGCCTTCTGAGTTACTCCTTGTAGAATACTTAGTCAAATTGGAATTAAGTGGAGTCGCCAGATGGGTGAGTCTATTTCTGATAAACTACAATAATCAAAACTAAGTAAAACAAAAGGAAAAACAAGTCGTGTTCCGGGAATAAGAAGATTTATTCGCGGCAACGGCGCCAAAATTGTTGCCGCCTTATACACACCTGGGGTAATGTGGAAGAAACCTTCAATCCACTTGGTGTGTCCTTGGGGGCAAGTTTCAAGTCAAGGTGTTGTCACCTGATCCTCAACTCCTCCGTCTAGGCCAACTCCTAGCAAAGCCAAGGGGGATAGTCCCTATGAAAATAACCTAAGGCTCTTTTAAACTAAGAAAACAAAATATCTACTTCTAGGAGTTTATTGCTTAATAAAACAAATACATTCAACACTTAACATTCATCATCATTTTGAGATAATCAATAAACCATTTGTCCATTCGTATGCATATATTGAAAATGATACAAGAACTGCAAGATTGAAAGTATTAGTTAGACAATTGCATGAATGTAAAAGATTTCTCACATACATAAAGATAAACTAGTTATACCAGTGCCTTAAAAGGAGTCGTGGACAATTGTTGATCGAGTGTTATATTAAGATAAATTAAAGTTGAGTTAATGAGAGAATATGTGGCCTCTTTAGAGGCTATCTCTTTGTTTGGAAATTTGCGGGGAACTTACCGAAACCCAAGAGGTCTCACCAATAAGTTCACTAAGGGCGTCGGATGTCCAAAACGAGTGGGAAACCAGGTCCCGAGAGGGCCCGTCTTACCTAACAGATTACCCTTAGGCGTTTTCCTGCGCATTGAGCTAACAATCTCTGAGATTTCCCTAATTAAACTACAAACAAGGTTTATTGACTTTGCAGGACTTGAAAGAGATAAACTTTGTAAACTTCTTTGTAACCTGCTTTGTAACTGAAAAGAGAACCTGGAAGATACTTGGAAATTGAGTAATTGCAAGGCTTATTGCTGATAGTAAACAAAGAACTCTAAACTAAACATGCATAAAGATTTGAAAGTACTTTTTTCAAAACATGCATGCGAAATGTGAGTGTTATGTGTGTTAGATTTGCTTTAACTTGTATGTGTGTTTGAGATCAAAAGATTAAACATGCACCAACAGAAAGAAAGACAAACCACGACACACAAATCCCCCTAATGGGGATGGAGAAACTGGGCACAAAAGGGCCCGCTTTTATTAGACTTATTACAATGAGAACAATTCTCTTTGAGTTTCTCCTTGAAAAACTGGATCCTTATAAGCTTTGGATCTTGAAAATGCAAGAAATAAATAACAAGAGATGCTTCTTTGATGAAGAAGAAAACCCCCGGATGCTCTGAAAGTCCTGATTTCGCCAAAAATCGGCGGAATCTTCCCTTGGCTATCCAATGTCCTGCAAAAAAAACTAACAAAATACTCCAAAAGATGCCCAAAATCACTTTGGAACAGCTTAGGGAGTACGTCAAATCTTATAGAGAAAATGCAAAAAATGACTAGATAAAATTTATGCTAAAACTTGAAAATTTTTAGAGATTTTGGGGCTTCCTTTTAGAACAGCAACTGAAAGCACTTTGATCTTGCCAAATAATAGAAATGAAGCTCTATCAACCATGCACCTTCAAGCCTTTAAATTTTACAGAAAAGGAACTAGCAATAAAGGAGCTCTTCTTAACTAGATCTAGCTTTAGATAGATAAAAGAATGCCTAGATCTAGATACTTTGCAAGCGAAATGAAACTAAATTAAAATTTGAATTTAAAATTAGCTTCTCAAACTTGCATGAAGGAAGTAACCAAATAGGTTTTTGAAGAATGTGAGAGGGAGAAAGGAAGAAACTCCTTTTTCCAAGAATTGAAAAATAAGGGCTATGGAGTCCTTGATGAAGAGTAGAGGGAACTCTATTCCTTGAAAATCTTGGACAAATGAAGGTTAAAGCTACGACCAATCAATCCTCCAAGCTTGAAGAACCTACAAACAATATACTTCAAACCTTCAAACACTGTTAATGAAGGTCTCTCCTACATAAAACATAAACTCAGATATGCATGTTAATTTAACCGAAAAGAAGACATGCAATATAAAGGTTCATGAATTATAAGAAAATAAATGAGATTAATCAAACTAGATTTACCTCACTCTACTGTATGACATCATACTTTCAAAGCCTTTGCAAAAGATATACAAGATTGAAGCAAAATACAGATTACCTCATAACAATAGCATAAGATTCAAGCATTCACACATAGCATCAACACCGATGGAACTCAAAAGTCTTCTTTATTCAACTTAGAAATGATAAAATGATACAACAATAGGTATATCTTCCCAAAGCTCCAACTCTACCAATGGAGGAGGGGTAGCCTTGCTTAAATAGCAAGAGAGGTGACAACTCCAAAGAGGGATGCGTGAGTGTAAGAAGAGATGCGTTGGGTTAAGGGGAGTGACGCATGAGTAAAGGGAGAGATACATGGGGATGAGTGGAGTGGATAGGTAGTGGAGTAGGGTGATGGGGGAGTGTAGTGGAGTGAAGTGAGGATGAGTGAGGTGGATTGGGAGTGGAAGTGGGAGTGTGAGATGCGTGTGAGCTTTGGGGTGTGCGCCATCCCTTTAGGATGCGTCATCTCATCAAGTGGGGTTGAGTCCCCATCTTGGGATCTCCTCCACGCCTTTCTACTCAAGTAAAGTGGCCACCATCTCTGCTAAACTCGGCTTGGTCTTCAGTCAACTGGGGACACAAGAAAAACATGTTTCTAACTTGTTCCCCAGTTCTCTTGAAAAATAGGAAATTAATTAAATTACCCCTTTTCCGTAATTTTCGAGTAAATTTCATTTTTTTAGTGATAATAATCACTTTTTTGTCTCGAAAGAAGGGAAATAGGGGTTTACATGATACTATGGATTGGAAAACGACCATAAATATGGCATTTGACAATGTTTGATGCCATATTTTTACAATTTTTTGACTTAGAATTAAAAAGTTCTATTTTTGCGGGAATTTAATTAATTCACTGAAACATTAAAAAAACCTATCAAACCTAGCCACAATTTCTATATGACTCAATCAAGATGACCTTGTATGAGCTCATATACATTCAGACACTAGGCATTGGTTATACCATGCGAAGGCCTAACCACCAGCACATACTCCAGCTCTGGAGTTAGTCTTTTGAGTGAAAAAACTTAGAAATTATTTGATCGCCCACAAAAGAAGGTAAAAAATTAATTAACAAGTGAAAAAAAACACTCTAGAGTACATGCTCTTACCTAGGTCTTAGGTGGCCAATAGTCTTTTACAATATCTCATACTCAGGTCATTTATTACAATGGTGGAAATGCGGAAATAGGTGGTCTTTTGAAAGACTTGTTGAACTCTAAACTCTGTCATATGAGCATTGAATGCTCAATCTTTGGTGGTTCTTTAGGAAATCCAGCTTGTGCAAACTGGTGGATAACAGTTCCCTTTGTTTCTTGCTGAGAAGCTTTTTACTGCTTTCTCAGGGATCCATGGGCGAAGCATCTCAAGGTTTCATTATTTGGCTTCTATCTTTTGCCAGCTACTTTTACCCTCTGAGCCTTTAGCCCCTTCTTCCCACAAGGTAAGGTACAACCCTTAAATATTTGGTCAACCCAATGCCCAGACCAGTGTAATGGGATGGATGAGCGGGAGAAAGATGAAAAGTGGTAAGTATGGTGGGAGCAGACAATGGCTTCTCATGAATCCCCCCAGTGACAACTCAAACCCTATGGGTACTAGCTTACTACGACATCCTGTCATTTCCCCCAGATATGGTCAAGTGGAGAGGTATAAGATCCAAGCACTTGTTAGAAGCAAAAAGAATTGAATGCACATATTCAAAGGTTTTGAGGATCATAGTGACACATACCATGATGCCCTGACTCATTACCTCATGGAGCAAGATACATCTCTACTACAGGATCGGGCCAAGGTGACGGATGTTGATGTTGCTGACAAAGTAGAGGCGCTGAAGAATGAAAATATGGGCCCTCCAGGGCCATGCTTAAGTCGATCTGGCTCTCAGTACTCCATGTGTAGGACCTATGGACCTCGAGACATAATCTCTGTAGTTATCCCTAAACTAGGGATAACAAGACACAATAGTTTATGCCAATAAGATTACTAAGAATGACATCCAGAAATATAAAAAAACTTGAAATTCTCCATAAAATTTACCTCGTTGAAATAATGTGCATTGAAACTCGAATAAATGAATTAAGAATTTGGTATTATTTTCCTCATTTTGTATGGCTTGAGGTAGCCCCGGTTTTGTAAATAAAGGATCTCGATTTCATTATGAAAAGCAAGATTGAATAGGTAAGCAATTCTTCTTGATATTCATCACTTTACCTTTTTGTGTTCTTGTTTGCTGACTTAGATTCTCTTAATATCTTCTATATTCAAAACTTTACTGTACAATTCATATCTCATTTAATGTTAGGACTTTTTCAATTTGATTGCACAAAAGATGTTTCGGATACTAACCAGATGGAATTTCCTCATGTTTTTTATACTTAAATGTATTTCAACATGGATTTCAACATAGGCTTTAGTTCAAATTAATTTAAAAATATTTAAAATTGTGGGGCGGGGGGAGAAGAACAAATTTGCCAAGTTTTATCCAGGACAAACAATTCTATTTCATGATATTGATTTTATATTTTATAAAATCAAATTTATAATCTTAATTTTTATTTTTTATAATCTACGTCATGSTAATTTCAGATCCTATTGATTGCTACATTTGGTTTGTCCATTGGAATCTAAGAACAAATCTAGGATTTTGTTATCGTCTAAATCAAATATTATAACTTGTATTGAAATCTTATATGGTAATGTATTTTGTTTTCCCACATATCCTCTCCTACAAGGTAATCAACTATCATGGTAGATAGATAAGTTTTAAAAACTATGTATGCTTGGCCGCAAGAACTTGTCAGAAATGGTATCAAAATCAATCTAGATTTTACATGTAGTTTGCTTGAATGGTTGGGAGGTAGGTCTCATACTCTTCCTACTTTGGTTTAAATTTTCAATGAGACTTTGTGATAACACTACAAGGGTAGAAACCCCTTTGAGGTACAACTTGAGTGGGCTTAATGGTTAAGAAGATGTGTTTTCTCCATGAAGATCACAGGTTCAAATCGCTGCATACACAAATTTAATATATGACTTGGCTTATCAATATTGACATTATCAACGTCTTATTTGTATTTTGAAATTATATTGATAATAATAATAATCAAACTCATAAAGTACTTTGAGCCGAGGATATATTTTTTTTGTGGCATGACCATCTCAATAGCATGAATGATACAGGATCATGATAGCCATGAGAATTTCTTGAAAGTCCCTGAAGGCATTTTCATCTACCTCTACCCTTAGAAAAGCATGTACATGGTTGTAAGTCATTGAAAAAGCGTCAAGCTCTTCCTGTTGTCAGTTGTTGTTTTGTTGTGAATTTCCGTTAATGCAATAGCCTCTTATTGTTGTCAGGGCAAATAATGGGTGACAAGTTGTAATCATTACAATATGCACACACAATTGCATGCCCCTAGGTATTTGTAAACATAAAGATAGTTATAGTTACTAAATGTTCATGAACATACGTACATACATATTGACATGTAAGCTATATTTCAGGAGTAAAAGTCTCTTTTACTACTTTCTTCTAGTATCTGATTTATATGTTGAATACGATCAAAATTTGCAGGCGATGATCGCATCGAAGCAATAAGCATTTCATGGAACCATGTTAATTCTGCATCATGGGTTCCTTTACAAATAAGCACGATTCAAACGCTTGAAGGCGAAATCACTATAGAAGCAACAATAGATAGACGCAAAGTAAAACAACGTGGTGATGCATGGAAGATTGTCCACGATGCATGCTTACCTATAGTGGAGTTGTTGAATACTAAAAGATGCATTCCATATAGTATCCATGAAATATACAAGTGCTTCGGAGTTTCAGCCGCTTATTATCTTCTACTTCAGGTAAATGATTTATTTAATATAATTTATTTAGTAAAAGATGTTGATTTATTTTAATATAATTTATTTAGGAAGAGTAATATATAAAAAAAATTAATTTCAAGTTTGGTTAGAATGTGATTTTAAATTGGATTATTACGATTATAATATTGGTAATTTAATTTATAAAATGATTGATTAGAAACATGCAATTATAAAAGGACTTTGATTTCATGATCAAAAGATGATTCTAAGTAACTTAGTTTATATATCCACTCAGTATACCTATCTACCTGATTGCTTTAAATAAAGCAACATTCTATTTTAACTATCTTTTAGTAATTTGGATAGGTTTGTGTTAAAAACCCTAAGTTTATTAGTTTCTTCTGTAAGAATCTGTGTTACATACTCATTACTTTTACCTATTCAAGT
>JZKD02S1857469.1:52540-71208 GCA_000966675.3 Picea glauca | reverse complement strand
TTATTTTCCTTGCATGAAAAAATGTTATGGGGATATTGGCAAGTAGTAATCATAGTTCAGAATTGTTTTTCAGCCTAATTGTATTTGAAAATTGTGAAATATTAAAATTGACTCCAGATAGATTATTTGTATAACTACCAAATGCACATATTTTAAGTTAATACATTTCATAGGATTTCTGTGTTTCTTATTAATATGCACATTGTACATAGCTATGCCTTCAATTGTTATTTCCATCTCGATGAGATATGTATTAAAATTGGTCATATGTTGGATGTGACTATCAACCTCCTAGGGCCTGTATCGGGCTCGAGAAGGATGACTATCAGCTTTCTAGGGCCTGTTACAGGCCCAAAGCTAATAGTCAACCGCCTAGAGCCTGTTACAGGCCCTAAGAGGCTGATTATCATATTTCAATAGGATTAAAATGGTTATAATATATCAAAACTTTTATACATGCATGATAAAATTTGAAAATCATCACTTTGGATGCTTAAATGCATATTTTAATATTTATTTTCCACAATCATTCTATGGATTCAAGATTCATGAGAGGTTACTCTTAAATCAAGGTAGGTTTTGTGACTACAATATTCATGTATGCATTTGAAGGGGGATTTCTTAAAAAAAATGGTGGTTCTGTTTTTGTGTCTTTGTATTGTGTATTATATCCATTATTATTATTTTTGTGGTTGCAACAGTTTGGACGAACTTGATATACTTTTGATAGATAATAAATCCTACAATTTCTTTTTAAATTATTTGAAATCTATGAGGAATCTTGATTCAGCTAGTATGATCAATCTACTTTTTATTTTTTGATTAATGCTTATTTCTGAAATGTATCCATTCAATATACATTTTACAACTGTCTTTGACTTTTGTTATGTTATCATTTTTTTAGTTGCGAGGAGAACTAACAAAAGGCCATGAAGACCTAGAAAGTAAGTTTTTTGTTATGTTCTTATACTTCTTTATAGTTCCCATTTCCTTGCAACATGTGAAGCATTTCCTTTAATGGTCTTATTCTATTGTTTGTTTCAGGAAACAATCTCACTAAGGATTCTCATATTGCAACAATTAGGAATCAGGTTAGACTTTGGACGTTGGAAACTATCCTTATTTTAGTATTACGCGTGATTTGACCATATTTTAATTATGTGGATTTATGAAGTTGATTTCACTGGTGTGTCCATATTTGTTTTTCAAGTTATGGGAACCACGATTCTTGATTTTATTTGGAAATCTCATGTTGCAAAATTTTATCATATCATAGAAAGTAGATCATTCGCAATAGTTCACTACTTGATTGTAATTTTCCATATGGCAGTTGGTCCTCCAAGAACTGGGAATGATCACTATATTTTGATATTCATCCTTTCTTTGAAAAGAGCCTTTGAATTTCTCCACTACAAGTTTCATTAGCATTCAAAAGGGCATTGGTTCTCATTTATTATTTCTTTATCCTTTCCCAAATTCCATAGTCAAGAGAGATAGGCCATCTATTATTATTCCTATTATACATGTCATCGTCACTGCAAGGATGAAGTTAATGATACTAACCTTCAATATAAAGACTATCAAGGCCTACTAAAAAAACAATTTTACCCTACAAATCATTTATAGAAAAACATGAAAATTTCCATGGCCTTGCACTCTAGTTTCAACGCTTCCAGTGGTTGGTGGATGGGTAGTATTTGACCTCTAAGCCTATTGACAATGTGGATGCTCCATTTTTTGGTCCTCATTGAGTGACATATTTGTTATTGGGAGAGAACCCATTGAAGACTTCTAAATGTACTTGTGCCTATAGAATGCCAACCCAAGTGACTGCTCATGCTCCATATTCTTTACATGTCGTTGTAGCTTCTAAATTTCAGCTTCTTGTTCCATGGATTTTTCTCTTAGGCATTGATTTTCCACATCTAACATGAATTCCTTCAATTTAATAGTGCCCAACTAATCCGTAAGGGAGATCTGCTGCTGTGAAAGCTCCTCCACCCAATGATCTAGATTCACCTTCCACAATTTGAGGCTCGATATTAAATCCCCTAGCATGGATTGAGACTCATCACAATGGTGCTTACATCTAGAAATGACAAGGTAAATTGGATCACCGGTATTGACCATTAGGGGGTTGAATCCAGTTCCAGCTCCCAAGTACATAATGAAAGTATGCTTCTGTAACTTGCTAGTCTGGGCTTATTCCTGTGTGAATGGAATATTTAAAAAAAACAAAACCCCAACATTCGTCGCTCTAGAGACTAACAGGTCCGTCTCTTGTATATCCATTTGGTCGCAAAGTATGTAACTTCGTCGCTCTAGTGACTACCTGTTCGCCCTTCGTTTGACCTTTTTAACTTCAGGTTTGGTCAGTCTAGTGACTAATCTTCGTCACTCTACAGACTAACCGTGGTTTATTGACTAAGTTTGCCAAGGTTGTCTTGGTCGCTTTTGTGAATAATATTAGTCATTAGACCAACTAACATTCATCGCTAGACTGACTAATTATGGTCTCTAGAGTGACCAAGGTTATGTTTTCCTTAGAGATGCTAGAAAGGCTTGCGACTAAAGTTGGTCGCTAGACCGACTAATCTTGGTCGTTGGACCGATAAATGGTAACTTTTCCTTATTGTGAATAGGCTTCTTTTCCCAGTCGCTAGACCGACGAAGATCCATGTGTGGTTGCTAGACCAACGAATTGATTCCGATGAAAAAAAAAATCATCTTGGTCTCAACAACGACCCTATTCCGACGAAACTTCAACACAAAAACGTTCAAATTTAGTAGTGAGGGTATGTACACCTTCATAGACCGAGCAATCAAATCACTATGAAGAAGGGGTTGCATATGTCAATCTGGTGTTTGTCTAGGTCGTGACCATAAATTATATTATTATTATTATTATTATCTAAATCCATTTCACACACACACACACACACCCACTTTTTGATACCAATATTATCATAGATAGTTTTTGTTGATGTATGTTTTAATTTGTAATAGAAGAAGAATGTATAACTCTTTATTTTGAATAATTTGTAGAGTTTCTATCCTTGGAGATATTGTTTTGGAAAATATCTATCCATAGTACATATTACAGTCCCTTTGTTTTTTGGACTTGATCTCTTTTTTCCTTTTTTCCTAATATTAGTAGATTCAAAGACTTTCTCTTACAATTCTTTTGGGATATACAAAATGTATCTTTTATTTTTTATATTATCTTTAATTTTAATTAATTAATTTATGTTATTTCATAAACAAATCTATATAAGGAATTTGTGACTTGGGTCTAGGTTGGTTGGTTGAGAAGAGAAGTTATTATTCTCTCTGCTTAGGTTTGAATCTCACTTGTGACATGTTTTCCCTTTGTGGGTCCACCAAGGATAGTAAAGAACATGCAATTTCACTCTCACTTAAGTTCTTGAGGGTAGGATGACAAATTCAAACATTTAAGTCCAATTGATTTTCATCAATGTTGTTGGGCATTTGACTAGTTTCATGCCAACACGTGTTAGGTTTGAATCTCCCCGGGTTAGGTGCACTAGTCTATGTCAATGGATTTACCAGGAATTCCATCCATTAATGTGAGGAAGCATCCCTTATATTTATCCATGAGGATTTCCTTGGAAATATAATATAAATATATGTGTGTGTTTACACACACACACACACACACACATTTTTTCTACGTAATGTATTTCTTAGTGAAACCCACTAGGGACTTTTCCTCATTTCAAGGATGATTCCTTTTATGGAAAGATTTTCCTCACCCTATGAAAACTTGCACATATGTCCTTTTTACATTTCCCTATGCAGACTTGAAGTCCCTTTTTGCAGTTCCTAGAGCTAAAAATTGTATTTTTCCACATATATTCGCCCTAACAATTATACAACATGCGTATATGCAGGTTGCACCATTACAACCCGCATACATCAGGTTTTGTGCTCAAAATTAAAAAAATGGTGTTGGGTTTCCATGTCACGTCACGAGATCCACGATCCTTGACCTTCCATATACTAGAAACATTGTGAATCGACCCTTCAATTCCATTTGAAGGCTATAAATGGGCCATATCCAAGGTGTGGAAAAGAGGAGAATAATTTAACTTTGAGAGAAAAGTTACTCTGTAGAAATTCTTCACTTCATATTGAGTCTGCATCCCTTTGTCCTTTTAAGTCAGAACACATTGTTCAACCCCCAAGCTCTTTCCTATTTGATAGAGAACCTCATTGTCTCTCTTATATGAGCTTGACTTTGGTGGAGGATTGAAGTGGTGGAGGCCCAACTGGAAGGGACTTAGTTTCTCGGTTACGAACATGTTGACACATAAGTTTGTCATTCATACACTTCTATTGATTACATTTTAATAGAAATACTCTTTTATCGTCAAAGGAATGCCTTGCAAATATTTGAATTGTTATTCCATGGATGTATTTATTATGTATATTGATGGATTATGCTATCGAATGTGCTAACTTTATATATTATCACCATATGATTGCATATCTTGGTTGTTGAGGACAAGTTGCAGGTGTATTGCTTTGAGTCAAGTGCTCAACGATGGACTTCATCGAACGTCTGGACGAGGTAGGCTCTTTATATTGTCTTGTCAACATATTTGTTTATATAACATACCTGAGATTAGAGTTGATTTCTGCAGTCATTTACATCTATTGTGGTTTACCCCATTCCATAAAGTGATTTTCCTCGTAATAGAATTGGTGACCATATTGGGGAGGGAATCTTATTTTAGGGGTTCAGAGTGTTTTTCTCCTTTGATTTTTCTCGTTGATATTGAGTTTCTTGTCGTCTAATTTCTTGATAGCCTCTATTAATTTTGAATCTGAATTTATTGTCCTTATCCTTAACCTGACAATGTTTCAATACATATACACAGTTTTTTTGTTGACAGCTGCGTACATACGCGAGATGTCATTATGTAGGGAGTGTATATGCACGATTTTCATCTAAACAGTCATGTACATCATCCTTGTTTTCTTTATTGTTGAGTTTGATGTTTTTTGGGTAAGTTTTAATGATTGCTGAGTCTTCTTAGGTCTCTGTTATGACTATTAAGTGCCTGCAAAGTGATAGGGAACCTTTCTTTGATTGATTTTTTGAGTGGTGTTTCTTTCCCATCATCCTTTTCATTGACTGTCCTTGCATCTTAGGTTGGGTGTTTTCTTCTTGATATTCTACTTGGTGTGTCTCTGTTTACATACAATAGGATCTTTATATCAAGCTGTTGTTCAGAACTTGCATTTTCATTCTTTTATATTGAAAATACAAAAATATACATTTTTCATTGTTGGCATTCAATCTTTTGGGTTCTTATCATTGATCTTAGTACATGTATATAAATATTGCATCTTGTTTGGAATTGCAGAATTAAATTGGAAATTTCATTTTTGAAAAGCTTATCATTTATTGGGAGTTGAAGTTATGACTTTGCATTTTATTCATATTCATTTATTTTACTTGTTGTGTCATAACTTCATTAGTTTCATGACTGCACCTTTTTTGAGTAAGCAGGGCCACTAAAAGTAACGATGATAAATTTAAAATTGATTAGAAACGATTTTATTTTTTAGGGTGCACAAACTAGCTTAGGATTTAGAGCCTTGGAATAAGATTTTGTGAGTAAACTTCTCCAAGGCTATTAAATTCAACATATGTGTCTGACTAAGGGAGTGGTGAAATCCATTGTATAATTGGTGACGCCAGGAGGCTCCTCTTACACCCGAGTTAAGCACGAGGTCATGTGAATTTGGTTGAGGGAATATACCCCCAATACCTTCTTAGCGTCAAAGATATTTCTGGAGATCTATTTGTATATGGGGGTCTTGCTAGTACCTTTACCTCTATGAGAGGCGATGCTTTAGAGATTTCGGGCTTTGCTACCCTACCCATATGGTAGACCTGACTTACGACTGTTCACCTGCGCATTGGTTATATCATGGTGGCTTAGTTTCTTGAAATAGGTACCACATAGGTTACTTGCAGGGGATATTTTGCAGGTACCCTGGGTCAGATAAGGGTCAGGAAACACATAACCTTTATGGAAGATTACCTCTCTGGGGGGATCTAACCGACTGGTTGTTAATCCCACAAGGGCCCTTATAACTGATTCTGATACCTCTGATATTTTGTAGGGAGTCTCAGGCCCCTTTTGGGTGAGGCATACCTACTTTAGAGAGGGAGGCCCCTTTCAACCACTTTATCTTGTTTGTGTGCATATTGGCCTTTTGTTTATTTTGGTGTGCTCTTTGATTATTAGTTGGCCTTAAGATTTGTTTTTATATCTCAAGTCTTGAGTCATCGTGGATCTAGACTAAATTCCCCGCAGGTCTTGCCGTTTGTTAGGATTACCACCGCATCTTGAGTCTTTTCCTTCTAAAAGTCATAAAATTATCAAACGTGGTACACACACCTCCACTTACCGGACTTCTGATCATACAAGGATGAGTACTATGTCAAGTTAGAAAGATACTGAGAGTCTCTCAACTCCCATTCCTACTGTATTTAATAGTGTTCCTTCGACACCTTCAACCAATGTGGTTGTAGTGTTGACGATTCCCATCATCATTCCTATCCAACTTGTCATTGTTGCTCAATCCATTGTGTCGATAAAGTAATCAGTCCATACCTATGACCTCTATCCATTTTTCTTATGGTATGATGAATTTCACATCGCAATTTTCATCCTCCATTCCAGCATCTAACCCAAATACTAGTATTGGGCTTGGGGCATGGCTCCTCCGCATATTCCCGTCTCATTTGGTGGTGCTCATATCCCTCAAACGAATATTATGGTTGGAAGCCTACCTCCTTTTCACCCTTGGTCTAATCCTGGTCTTAATACTCCTATATGGAGTGGTCAACCTAGCGGACAAGATGCTGCTTATGTTCTGTCCTTTACACCTACCTCCTCCACACTGATTCCAACCAACACATTTGGCATGACAAATCCACCTCTTTCCTACGGATTCACACCTGGAGGAGGTCAGTTTCACACCTTGGGAAACCCCCAACCTGGAGCTACTCCGTCTAGGGGCAATATTTACAATCCTCATCATAACATTCCTACTAGAATGGTGCCCAACCAACCCCTTATGAATCAGTTTGGAGGAGGGTTTTACAATCCCGGACATGGCCATGGTGCATACCATAACCCTGGATGGATTTCGATTCCCCAACAACAATCTTTCTCAGGAGCTTGGGGTCATATGCCACAACCCCATATCCCTTTTATGGCCATGCTCAATCTGCTAGACTTGTCTAGATTAATGAATGATCCTGTGCATCATGATCGGTCATGGCCCCTAGTCCCCACCAAGCTTCCTTTAGATATTCTGAAATTTGAAGGCATGACTTGTGAGGATACTGGTGATCACATCACTACTTTCCATCTTTGTTTCTCTTCTAATTCCCTTAATGACAATTCTATTCACTTAAGATTGTTTCAACGCACCCTCACGAGGGTTACAACAAAATGGAATATAGAGCTACCTGGGGGGATGTACGAAAATTTTTAATCAGATGGTTTTATTCTTCCTCAACCACTTCCAATTGTTGGTTCATTATGATATCGACATAGAACTTCTGTCGGCCTTCCGCCAGGACAAAGACACCCATATCTCAGATCACATCCAATAGTGGTGTAGATGGAAAAGGTTGATCAAGGCCTAGATACCTCCAAAGTTCCTTTTAGAATGGTTCCTTTTACAACCTTATATTTCGAAGGATGTTTCCAAATCCGTAGGTACTTCTAAGGAATAAGAGATTTTTAAATCCCAACAGTTAAATCTTATATATGCTCAGTTTGGGATGTTATACGAAATTATTCCAAACGCATCGAGGTCAAGTTATGACCCTAGACAAAAGCCCGAACCTCATGTCGATGGTATTGTAGGTTCCACAAATGTGAAATCTGCAGAGTTGGTGACAATCCAGTTGAAAGAGTTGTCTCTAAACCAGTCTGTAGGAGGGAAAGATTCGTCTGTGTTCTCCACTACCACTCAATCATAGGATGTACATTCTGTGTAGTCGTCGACCAACCCGAATGGTAACCAAAAACCAAGAGGGAATAAACAGAAAGAATGATGTAACGATAGTAAGGCTGGGAATAATAATAATAATAAACCCAAGGACAATGGTAATAATGAGAAGTCAAATAATAATGATGGTGAGGGAAAGAAAGAAAGGCGAAAGGTGAAGTTTCCCTGCAATCTTTGTACAAATGATCACCTTAACCACTTGTGCCCCAAACTTGCAGAAGCTGGGAGGATTTTATCTCTACCACCCACTGTACTGACTAATCCCCTTCCCCATAATCGACACATGGCCTCGATCTCCTTGAATGCCATAAATACGGCGAGTGGAAGTCTAAACCCACCGACGCAAGACGGTGACCGTTTATGCATCAATATGGTTAAGTCTCAGGTTAATGTGGCCACTCATTGTTGAGATTACAATTCTTCATATACTGTACCTGGTCTAGAGTCTCCCCCTCCACCGGAGATGCCTTTACAGATCGAAAAATCAGAGCCTCCGCCTCATATTCTAAAAGGAGTACTCAAGCACTCTACCCACAACCCTAATGCTAGAGCCGCCCATAACTACTCTATTGTTGAGGATTTGGGTCAAACCCCTTGCGTTATGTCGGCTCTGGAGGTACTCCAGATGTGTCCTTCACAGAGGAATGCCTTTCTATCTGCGTTAGGAGATCTAGATCCCTGTGGCTCTAAGTTTATCAAGTTTGACGTCATGGATGTGAAGCATTGCTTTCCTTACCATGTGGCATTTCAAATCCACGTGGGTTGCTCAAAGTATACCATCAAACACACTATTATTGATGAAGGTGATGAAACATGCGTGATGTCCTTAACCTATTGGAAAGCCATTGTCTCTCCAACCCTCTCTCAATCTCCAACCTTGTTGAATGATTTTGATGGTTTCTCTTTTCGCCCTCACGATATTCTTCCTGCCTTCCTGGTCTAGTTAGGTGGGAAGAAAGTGGAGGTGGATTTCAAGGTGGTTGATGCACCCCTTGACTATAACTTGTTACTAGGACATAACTGAACTTATGCTATGACTGCAGTCATATCGTTCGTCTTCCATACTCTATGCTTTCCTCATGATGGGAAGATCATGATGATTGACCAATTGTCCTTTGTGTACACTAGCCCCAATGCATCGGTTGGATCGTCGATCCTCGTGATCAACAATTCTGAGTCGACAACTGAGAATATTGGTGTCATAATGTATTCACCCCTTATGGGTACCTTTGAATTCGTGGCACCAATTCATCATATCTATGCCATGTCTAGTAGGTCTGCTTCATCAATGAGGTTCGTTCCCTTCCATACTTCATATTTTAACGATCCTTGGACCATACCTTCCTTGACTATGTCTTGTGAAGGTCAATCACATACTGGAATGGCTATGCCACTTTCAGCAGCAGAGATAACGTATCAGGATGTTCTTGACTCTTCTTCTGACCCAGATCCTGTCACTTCACAAATGGATGAAGATGATCCTATTCTTAAGCCTGTATGGGCTACTACATCGTCTTTCTCACTCGACTTCCTTGATGATACTTTACCCTCTGATGAAGAAATCATAGAGGCCATGAATGGTTCTGACAAGCCATGGGATGATATGCACCATCGCTCTTATTTCCTCCCAGAACTTGCTAGAATTGAACAAGATGATTTTAGATCTACCTTGAGCGAGATAGTCGGTCAAGCCATAGTTCCACTTGATACAGACGACATTTATGCCGAAGGAAACATGGCGAGTATCTCTCCTACCATCATGATTGATATCTCTCGTATTTCTGGTAAGGTTGAAAATGTATATATTGGTGCAGATTGTTCGCCAGAAGAAATTTTGATCTACACCGAGCTCTTCAAGGAATTCCATGATGTATTCGCTTGGTCATACGAAGAGATGCCAGGAATTGACCCTTGAATTGTTGAAAATGAGATTAAAACCTACCCGGATGCCAAACCTGTTAGACAATGACTTAGAGTTGTTAATACTAGGAAGGCCCCTGCTATTAAGGTAGAGGTGGAAAACTACTTAATGTTGGATTTATCTACCTGGTTCCCTTGATTGAATGGGTATCAAATATGGTTCCTGTGAATAAGAAGAAAGGAACCATCCGCGTATGCATGGATTTTCAAGACTTGAATAAAGCCTATCCTAATGACAACTTCTCGACACCCTTCATTGATTAGATTCTTGATGAGTGTGCAGGAAGCAAGGTTTTTTCTTTTAAGCCCGAGGATCAACATAAAACAAAATTTATTTGTCCTTGGGGTACTTTCACATACCGGAAAATGCCTTTCAACCTTAAAAATTCCGGAGCAACCTTCCAACGAGCTATGACCTTTGCATTTCACGATCTCAAGCATATAGTCGAAGCCTATCTCGATGATCTTGCTTCTCACTCCCACAAGAGAGTGGATCACTCTACCCACCTTCAACTAGTTTTTGAAACATGCCGCTATTACCGCATCCATTTAAACCCTCATAAATGCATCTTTTGCGTTAGGTTAGGTCATCTTCTAGGATTCATAGTCTCTGAGACTGGGATCATGGTGGATCCATTAAAGGTTGAGGCAATACTTCAATTTCCTCCCCGACGCACTATTCGTCAACTTCAAGGTTTACAATGGAAAGATAACTTTTTGCATCGGTTTATAGTAAATTATTCCAATATTAATAAGGGTTTCATGCATCTCTTGAAGAAGGAAACCCATTTTATCTGGGATGAGTGATCCCATGAGTCCTTCAATGCTCTGAAGAAAGCCTTGGTATCGACGCCTCTGATGAAGCCTCCAGACTACAATAGATATTACTTGATTTATATCACCGCATCTGAAGGGACGATTGATATGGTTTTAGTTTAGGAGGATGATGAGCTCCATGAGAACGCCATTCACTATCTTAGTCGAAACTTAGTTGGCCCTGAACTCAAGTATTCTCATGTCGAGAAGCTAGCTTTGGATGCAGTTCACATGGTTCAACGATTACGACACTATATATTTCTTTGCAAAACTACTGTGGTTGCTGATGCCAATACATTTCAATACGTCCTTACTAGGTGTATCATAGGGGGAAATACAATAAATGGATTGTCATCTTACAAGAGTTTGATCTTGATTTTTCCTTGGCGAAATCCAAGAAATCACTATCTTTTGCCGAGTTAATATCATACTTCCCTTGGTTGGATGAGGATGTTATTCATGTTGATTCATTAGTAGATGAACACATTTTCCTTGTCTCGTCCTCAGAACCCTGGAATGGAGATATTGTGATATATATTCAAACCTTGAAGTTCCCTCAGCATCTTTCGAGAGATGACTGACGATGCATATGATACCAAGCTAATAACTACTTTATCATTGATGACACTTTGTATCATCGAGGAGTATATAATATCTTGTGTCATTTCTTGAATCACGAAGAAGATGAGTCTTTTATTAATGACTGTCACAGTGGGGCTTGTGGTGGTCATCTATCCAGGCTTGTGACAAACCAATTTTTTTTGCGAGCTGGTTATTTTTGGCCATCTATTTTTAAATATTGTGTCGAAGTGGTCAAGAAGTGTCACCCCTCCCAGGTGTTCACTCGGAATATGCGCTCGCATTCAACCCCTCTTCACCTGGTCATTACTGTTGGTCCCTTCACCAAGTCAAGGGTGGATTTTGTAGATTGCAACCCAACTTCAGCTGGGGGGCATCAACATATTATAGTGGCCATAGAATAATTTACTAAGTGGGCCGAGGCCATGGATACAGTTAAATCCAATGGTAATACTACTACATTTTTCATTTTCAATCAAATTATAGCCAGGTTCGAAATCCCGAGTGAGATTGCCACTGATCATGGAAGTCACTTTCATAATGAAATGATGGAATAATTAGCATCGAAACTAGGGTTTAAACATGGTCATTCTTCCCCTTAATACACCTAGGAAAATGGACAAGTAGAGGCCATGAACAAGTCTCTCAAGACCATTTTGTAGAAAAATATCAGCCAGAGAAAATCCAACTGTCATATCATGCTTTACCCTATGCTTTGGGCATACCGAACCTTGATTAATAATTCCATTGATTTTTCTCCTTTCTAGTTAGTACATGGTGTGGATTTGATCATACCTATTGAATGTGAAATCCCTTATTTTATATTGGCAGTTACGCTCCTACCTGACACTTCCGAACCCGAACGATGCCTCGTGCACCTAGAGAGTCTATATGAGTAGCGTTGCGATGCCTCTATGAATATCGAGGCAAATAAACAATGTGTCAAGGTCTAGTATGATAAGTTTGTCTATGCCAAAGAACCATTGGGGACAGGCAAGTTCAAACCCATGTGGAACGATCCCTATATCGTGGGACGTGTCTTAGAAAAAGGAGCCTACAAATTAGAAGATTATGAAGGGAATATGATGTCTGAGCCTAGGAATGGGATTTACTTGAAAGGATACTACGCTTGAGCCCCAAGCTTGGGTGTCACTCTTTGTATACTAATTTATTTTAGTGTATATATATTTTCCTCTTTTCTTCTTCAACTTGCTTATCGAGTTTTCCCTAGGTTGGCAGATGTCAATGGAGTCTTCGGTCTACTTAGGATTCACAGACGGGGCCAATCATCATAAACAAAACTTGGCTTCTGCTACTTGGATTGTTTACTCACCCAGGGGTCTACTGGTGTCTTCAGGTGGCGTGTGCCTAGGGCCATCAACAAATAATGTGGCTGAATATAGAGTCGTGATATATATTTTACGCAATGCCATTTCACATAGTATTAGTTCTTTACAAGTTCACATGGACTCCCAGTTAGTAGTATGTTAGTTGAACAACAATTACCGTGTGCAAGACCCTTCTCTACTCCGACGATTCCTACGGGTATGACTTTTGGAATGACATTTTGATTTTATTACTTATCATAACATATTTAGAAGTTCTAATTATGTATCCGATGCATACAATAATTATGTTTTAGATTGGCATTTGTCACATAACTAAATAAAAAAAATTCATTCACCTATGTACACATTGTAATATAAGTAAAGACGAAGGTCACTATTTTTTATATTTCATCCCTCCAAAAAATATGGTGTTATAGTAAAAAATTGGGGCTCACACCCTAAAAATACATATATGTTTGATCAATACAATAATCATGACATATACACCTGTGGCGCCATATGTGTGTCATGATAACATAATACAGTGTTTGCGATATGCCAGAAGAGTCGCACCCAAGCATGTGGCACACCTACCACCTTCCATTGCATCACGTCCGACAGATTCTCTACCTGAACCATGGGAATTCTATGCATCAAACAAGACATGTTTCCCTGTATGTTTTGAAGCACTCTATCTGCATCTCCTCCCACTGGCTCATCCCCCAGATGCCTCCACCAGTGTCGTGGAAGTATGTCTGGCCAACGCAGACCCACATCTGAGTAACATACATGTTTTAATTAATACTTGACGTCATCCAAAAATATTTTTGTTTTTTTATACAAAAATACAAAAAAAATGAAATATTCAATTTTTTTTTGCATACCTATGTCTCTGTAGGTGGAACCCGGTGGTAATGGCATGTCCATATCTCCTCTGAATTCAATCTCTGCATAAGGGTATTCCTCCAGAGCTATCACCTGCTACCGCCACCAGAAGAAAAACTCATCGTTGTAGGGTGTTGGTACCCTACCTCCCCCCCAACCACCTCATCACCTCGGTCCATCGTTCCATGGCTGGATCGCGAGGTCCATGCAGAACAATCTCCACTCTAGGTCCCAAGCCTAGAAATCACTTGAATAAAAAAATACATAGGATAGATGCAAAGCCGAAGTTCCTCTTCCTACCCTGTTTGCAGTTTGTCAACTGGATTTTCATTTTGGCAAGCAGTGAGGTACACCATTCGTAAACCATGGGTCGCAAACACTCCACTGAATAGAATATAAGTGGCCTAGATTCCCGATGCAATGAGGCTGTCCCTGTGATCCTTTTCAATAATAGGAAAACAATCTCGAGACTCATATTGTTGATTTCTCTGATCGAGAGTTGGATCCCTACCTTCTTGATCCGTGTAATGCAATGAGTGGCTATGTAATCCTCTATGTTCATGCCACTCCTCGCTCCTCGGGATTTGAGGTTCACCACCTCACCTCAACGTGACAATCTGGTCAAAAAGTATATGTCCTCAAATTCAATCCTCAATACCATAGAGGTTGAAGGTCTCTGTATCTGGATCCCACTAGTTCACTAAAATCTGGAGTAGTCTCACTTGATCCCTCATGACTTTGAAAGCCCAAAAATTGTATAGCCCACATGTCCTTAATTCCATTTGGGCCCGTGGATATCTCTCCACTGCAACATCAACTTCTTCATGCTCTCTTTCTCTCCACTGCAACATCAACTTCTTCATGCTCTCTTTCTCTCCACTCTAGCACCATCCTACAAGTTTAAAATCATTTTTTGAGTCAATAACATTTTAAAAATGAAATCCATGGACTTGTACGCGAGTTGCAGCTTACACAGTCATGTATAGGGCTTCATTTACGCAAGATTTTTTGATAATAGTCAAGTATAGGGCTACGTATACGTGACCCGATGAACCACAACCTGCTTACACCCTAGTTTCTAATTTTCATTTTGAGATACTAAAAAAGGGGAACCTAATTGAAAATACTAATCCACTAGAAATGAAGAGAAGATAAAGATGACTTAGTTGGTCCAGATGGTTGTCAATTCCGTCACTCGTAGCTCTTGCAATCTGCAGTTGAAATCCTGGTGCAATTTGGTCCAAAATGCACTATTTGGGTAAAAAATACAAATGGTATAGTAAAATTGTTTTTTTTTTCACAATTTATAGAAAGCTTTTACCCACTTTGCATAGATTTTGCTAATATTTTGGCCTAATGGACTAATAAATCAGTGGATGGAGTTGGTTTTGGTGGTTTTATCTAGGGATGCTTGTGGTTTCTAGTGCCATGTCACTCGTTCGTAACTTTGGCAGGTATTTTCATTGACCAGCATATAGGATAGGCCATCACTCCATTTTGCACATTTTATTTATCCTATAACTGCAATTCGTATGCCTTAGGTACAAACCCATTTAGTAGCGAGACAAAACCTTCTTTCTGCAACTAGAAGTTTCATTATTGAATGGTAGAAACTTACCAAACATGGGTGCCCTAGTTAGAACCTCTGTGCCATTCGGTGCCCATGCATAGATGTTTTTTTCGTAGGACCAGGAGTCCCTTATAGATAATATATGACTTTTCATTCAAACCTCATTTCTTACTCATAAGCATGCTGGCCTATACCTAGCGGGACTCCTACCGAGTCAGATTTAAGCTCTTTTACGACTCTCTCAAAAAGCGAAAAGATTACCGAGTGAACTTATCTCTTTCACACTCATAAATTGGATTTGAAAGGATGTCTAGTTGGTGCAATTTTATCCCTTTTTCAAAACCAAGTAGACTAAATTTATGAAAAAGGACATTCTTGGGTGTTAAGTTGTAATTGCATCTCATTCTCTTGCTTGTAGTATTGAGCCTATTGCCAGTTCTCGCTTTCACATTATAAATCTATCACCTCAACAATTTGCATCATCAGCCAAGCATAACCTTGTTTATATCCTTTGCAGCTTGACACCCTATACCCCAAGAGGAAAAATTCCCCCGAGTGTCCATATCCTACATGCACCCCCTTGCATTGAGCATAGGTATGTTCCACTTTTGGAACTAGTTGCTTACTAGTGACACTCGTTTACTCCTTTGCATCGTAGAATTCATTTGACTATGAAAAAAAAAAAAAAATGGGCGGGAAGAGAATATTATCTTATGTTGGCAGCAATTGTGTCTCCTTTGAATAAAGAAATTGTTTTTGAGTCCAATTGTCATCAAAATTTTGGGTTTAGCATGACCTTAGGAAGCTAAGCTTGTTACTAAGAGTTTAATCCCTCGACTGGTTACTCTTCTAGTCCCTATGGAGAGTTTAATTGGTGCCTCCTGCATCACAAAGTTTCATCATTGAGTCTATTCTTCCATAGTCATCCATATGTCTCATTATCTTGTTCAAAGGATTTCTATCAGCCTGTGTCGACCATTTCTCAGAACTCTTGACTTTGCATTTTGGCCATACCCTCAGTGTGTCTCAAAGTTACATGAAGCTGCAGTCTTATCGTGCACCCTGGTGCTACTTTCACTACGGGTAGGTAACCTTCAACCCAACAGTTGACATTTCCTCATTGGTCGCTAACTGGGAGGTTTCCCTTGTGTTCGACGACAAGAAATCTATTCACACATTGGGATTCATGCAGTGTCTTGGATTCCATTATCTTTATTGGTGGTTTCCTCGCCTTTGTTGACAATTTTTCTCACTGGATTCTTTTCAAAGGGTATTTTTCGTGCACTGCTTTCATCTGGTGCATGTGAAAGACGCACAGGGTCATTGGTTTGTGAACATGTTCTTTGTCTGAGTTCCTCCAAAGCATCATAATCCTGCTTTGTACCTTGTGTTGAATGATGAGAGATGCCTTAATTCTCTCCTTTTAGCGGGTATCCTTCCATCGAATTCAACCCATCTATTCTGGAAATGAGATCTAGAGTCCTATGAGTACCTAAAGGCTTGCAGTCATCAGTGGAAGGTTCTTTCACCATGGACAGTTGGGAATACATCAATGTCTTATGATCGACGAATTCTTCAAGTGTTCGACCTAAACACCTTTATTCACACTTGTAAGAATGTACTCGGTGCCTTGATACCTACTTTCATTATCGGTAGGATGTCTCTAGTTTGATAACGGTTTACCTTAATGACCAGTAATCAAACGAAGTCTCAATGTGTTCGACCTCAACTCCTTTATTCACATAATGTATGGTTTCACCTTTTGTGGATCGTGTAGAAGAATTGAAGACAACATTTCATAGTCAAAACTTTCCTAAGTTGTTGCTATCTTTCGTTGGACCATTACATATATGACTTCAGTGATCATGGGAGATTAGATTGTACTCCATTGTATACAAACATCTTGATATTGATTTTGAGACTGGTTTTCATTGGGCCTTGTTCGTGACTATGACAACCTATCGCATGTATCTACTCTTGTATTTCCTATTCATGGACATGAAAAATTGTTTGGTATATTTCCACATGATCTGCAGTGTAATTCAAATTGGCAACCATGTGCACAAAGTCATTATGGATTGTAATATTCTTATGAGAAACTAGTTTGTCCAGCTGTGTCTCCATTACTCCACTTCTGGGTATTATAATGTATTTTGGTAATCACAGATACTCCTCTGAACTCACACATTAGGGGGCATCTGTTATAACAAGATTTCCCTCACACTATGCAAACTTGCACAGAGGGCCTTTTTCCATTTCCCTATGCAGGCTTGAAGTCCCTTTTTGCAGTTCCTAGAGATAAAAAATGTATTTTTCCACATATACACGCCCTAACAACTATACAACATGCATATACATAGGTTGCACCATTACAACCCGCGTACATTGAGTTTTGTGCTCAAAATTAAAAAAATGGTGTTGGGTTTCCATTTCACGTCACATGATCCATGATCCTTGACCTTCCATATACTAGAAATGTTCAGACTCAGCCCTTCAGTTCCATTTGAAGGCTATAAATGGGACATATCCAAGGTGTAGAAAAGAGGAGAAGAATTCAACTTTGACAACAAAGTTACTCTGGAGAAATTATTCACTTCATATTGAGTCTGCATCCCTTTGTCCTTTTAAGTATGAACACATTGTTCATCCCCCAAGCTCTTTCCTATTTGATGGAAAACCTCATTGTATCTCTTATATGAGCTTGTCTTTGGTGGAGGATTGAAGTGGTGGAGGCCCAACTATAAGGGGCTTAGTTTCTCGATTCCGAACATGCTGACATGAAAGTTTGTCATTCATACACTTTTGTTGATTACATTTTAATAGAAATACTCTTTTATCGTCCAATTAATCTCTTGAAAATATTTGAATTGTTATTCCATGGGTGTATTTGTTATGAATGGGACATATCCAAGGTGTATAAAAGAGGAGAAGAATTCAACTTTGAGAGAAAAGCTACGCTGGAGAAATTATTCACTTCATATTGAGTTTGCATCCCTTTGTCCTTTTAAGTTTGGACACATTGTTCATCCCCCAAGCTCTTTCCTATTTGATGGAAAACCTCATTGTATCTCTTATATGAGCTTGCCTTTGGTGGAGGATTGAAGTGGTGGAGGCCCAACTAGAAGGGGCTTAGTTTGTCGATTCTGAACGTGTCGACACAAAAGTTTGTCATTCATACACTTCTGTTGATTACATTTTAATAAAAATACTATTTTCTCGTCCAATTAATGTCTTGAAAATATTTGAATTGTTATTCCATGGGCGTATTTGTTATGAATGGGACATATCCAAGGTGTAGAAAAGAGGAGAATAATTCAACTTTGAAAGCAAAGTTACTCTGGAGAAATTATTCACTTCATATTGAGTCTGCATCCCTTTGTCCTTTTAAGTTTGAACACATTGTTCATCCCCCAAGCTCTTTCCTATTTGATGGAAAACCTCATTGTATCTCTTATATGAGCTTGCCTTTGGTGGAGGATTGAAGTGGTGGAGGCCCAACTAGAAGGGGC
>JZKD02S1857469.1:0-17716 GCA_000966675.3 Picea glauca | reverse complement strand
GTTGAAAGGTGATATTTTTGAGTTTTATAATTGATCTGTAAATCTCATCAGCTTCACACACACGGATACTATTGCAAAATTACTTTTGATTTGTGTTCTCTCTCCTAGATGCAAGGCTTGTTATTTGTTTAACACTATACTCTTCCTTCGGAAAGGATATTAAGCCTCAGTTCTTGGTGTAGTCTGCACACAACAACCAATAAAAGATGGCAATCAATAAAATCCATTATGGCTTAGTTAGGAAGGTAATTGATCGAAAACATCTAAATGATTTTGAGTTGTTCATCTGTTATTGAGTATCAATAGGAAAAATGGGTGCCTATGTTGGTTGTCTCCAATGCTTGGAAAATTCCTTAGGTCAATGCAACCAATGGAATACAAATGCATTGAAAGTATGTTAATAAAACTCTTGTAAGTCCAATATGCCAGTGGGATCTTAAGAGTTAGCTTCTCTTCTCTATCCAATCCTAAGCGCAACTAAGCCCTGTCTTTCAAATTGATTGACTAATTCAATTGTTCATTCCAACAAACCCTACCTCCTAAATACATCTAGAATATACTCAAAGGAACAAATGAGCAACTCATTTAAACATACACTCATTATGGCATGCAATGTTATCACATAGAAATCATTGTATGATTACTACAGAGAAGAATTTGACACATTACAAGGCACCAAAGCCAAAATTCTTATATCTTCCCATATTCCATATGTTTTACAATCTAATAACAAAAAAAACACTTCAATGTTCCAATTTACAACTTTGTAGATATACTCAACAATATGTGACTAGTCAACACTAATTGTATGCAGTGATAACCTGTATGAAATTAAATGAAATGTAGTCGCCACTCAGAAAAAATGGATATTTATCATATGTGCATCACATTGAAAATAGTGTTTTCAGATATCCACAAGCACTAAATTGGTTCTTACACTCTCCCTTTACACAAATTCATCATATCGTTGGTGGGTTGGAAGTTGTGTTGTGTTCCTCTCTACTATAAACATTTTGTCTAGTCAACCAACAAACAAAAACGACCATCAAAGAATTGGATCGCCCCAGAAGAGAGAAAGAGAGCCAATGAAAGAGAACTCATCTGGTAAGAATTCGTCCCATGGTGAATTAAAAAGTCTAGGAAAGAAAGAAATCGCCCAAGGAGGATGAAGTCGCCCAATAAACAAATGATACACCCAAAAACTAATGGAAACACCCAGGGAGAGAGAGAGGGAGGGGGCTCTGGGTGAGAGAGAAAACATTAGAAACAAAAATAATTTGACCCAGATAGAAAGGGATTAGACCCAAGTAATAGAGAATCAGTTCAGAGGGACGAAATTTTCCTAGATAAGTGGGGAATGACCTAGGTGGGTCAAAAATGTTCCAGACAAGCAAAAACATTCATCGAGATAGTTACCCAATAGTCTCAAAAGAAAAAGAGGAATTCCAACAATGGAAACTTCGTTAACAAATTGCAATAGTCAAATTTTATCAACCATTGATCTCAAAAGCTAAAGTGAAGGATGTAAGAATAACTTTCTTCTAGAATGAAAAATAAAAACGATCATCTTCAAACCATTAATGGAATTACATGTTGTAATTTAAATGTAGGAAAGAAATGTATACATTGGACTAACCCATAAAATGACTAGGCAGCTTACACGCTACAATTTAAATGAGGAAAGAAATGAATACACTGAATTAACCCATAAAATAACCAAGAAACAGTTGAGGAGTATCAAACACAACAATCAATTAAATGAACACAAGAATTTTTACCCTGAAAACCCAAATGGGAAAACCAACTTTGAATGGGGCTAAGTATTTCATTCAACTATCTCTGGTTACAATGTTGTTCATCATTCTCTCATTGGCCAAAAGATCCATTGGGAGTGAAATTACATGAGGGAATAGGGAGTGTTGGGGTAATGGGAAGGCCAATAGGTTGACCTTTTGTTTCCCATTCGTCATCCTATTATCTCCTATATTTCTTTTTCTTTCTATTTAATTCTTAATTTTCTCTCACATTCTTTTTGTCTTACTCAACTTTACATTTTTGTATCTTTTACATAGTTTAGATAACTTTCATAGATTGCTAAATTTGTTTGTAGGTACAGAGTCTCCATTCGTTGATTCGGATGGATCAATAATAACCAAATATTATGCTTAACTAATGCTATCTTGAATACCATAATTTAAAGGTAATGAATATATTGAACATAGGCATTTGAAGGAATCCAATGATCAAATGCTCAACTTCACTTAAATGCCAAATGGCCATAATGTCTATACAACTTGCAATTGATTACACTAACATAGATATTGATGTTATGCAATGCTAGTTTTCTCAAATCATGGTGGACATGAAGTTAGCACTTAAGAGAATTTAATGGTTGACTAAGATATTAGGTTGTCCAATGAATTTGACCATGCATGTAGTTCATCTTAAATTCTCCAATAACAACTTCCTCCTAGACATTGAGATAAAAAAATCTATGCACTTGTCAATCTTATTTATATGTTTAAAAAATCAACATAAATGAAATATGAGCAATATATTTAGTTTTGTCACCATTGCTTCAACTGTAAATCTTAATATCAATAAGAACAAAAATTTACTTTAGTTAAGTGTAAATCTTAATATAAAAAAATATAAAAAAGAGTGGACATTTATTCTAATTATTTTATATAATTTCACGAGACCATGTTGTACCAGATGTTAACATTTTATTAGAATTTATTTTACCTCCATGATTTATAAATGTAGTATGAATTATTAGGGACGTCTAGTTGGTCAATCAAAGTGACATGTTTAACCTTTCGCAAAAGAGGATGTCAAGTTGTGGATTAGACATAAGCGATGGAAAAGTTTCTCAGTTTTACCATGTTATATTCATGAGTGGCGTTGTATATGGGGAATTCATTTCCAAGGAGGGTGGTGTTGATGCTTGAATCCGTTAGGACCAAAACGGAAACCTCATGGGGATACAAATCCCCCTGTGTTTTTATAGAGGTGGTACTCCTCTTTGTTTCAAGATATTCTTGGAATTTTAGATTTTCAAAATAATATAGGACTTTGAGAAAGTCCGTTGTGATATTCAAAGAAATATAAAGGTTGCGGAAAAATAAAATGTTTTCTTTTTAAGAGAGTTCCTGAGAGATGACCAGGAAACTCACATCACATATTTGAAAAAGATAAGAAAAATTTCCTCACATCCATCACAGTTAAACTAAAGATTATGATCACATAAAAATAAAATAAAATGGTCTGCACGCATAAGAGAACTTTAATAGAGTAAATACATGTGGATCTCAAATAAAGAAAATGATAGATCAATCTCAAATATTGTATACTCAAAACTCATAGTTATAAAACATCGTCAAAACTAATCCTGAAATAGTTCTCTTGGGATTTCTGAGAAATATAAGTCTATTACAAAGCTTTGAAATTTAAATGTGTTTGTCCTTAGGACTTGGATCGGGGCTTCCACGGACCATAAAGAAAATATAAACAAGAAGGAAAGAAGATGGTGGGCAATGAGAGAGTAGCAAGACCTGGAAAGAAGACATGAAGGAGTTATCAGATTTCGATTAAACCTTTCTAGTCAAATAAGCGGAGTAACTGGATGAAAATTTGATAAAGAAAGCAAGATGTGATCAACATAAACTTACTATGATGGTCTCTCTCCTTTTTTACTTGCTTTTTGTTGTCCTTTTATTTTCCTCATTGATGGTTATAGGAACCGTCTCAATTGTTGCTTCTTGGCCTTCTTTAGTTAATTTATCAATTTCCTTTTTAAACCAATATTCAATGTAATTTTTCATTGGTGCAACATTTATTTCATACCTGATTTTGATATTGAATAGTTCATCTTCCAAATATCTTAATTTGTGAGAAATGCCATGTATTGCCTCCTCAATATCTTGTTTTTTCACAAAATAATCAGCCAGCCAATTATCTATCTGTTCTTCATTATATTCAATCATGCCATAAAATTTATCAGCTAATAATCTCTTTAATATCTCTACTTGTTCATCAAATTGTTGCTTTGTCATAAACATTGAATTGAGAATTAACTTAGGATGTTGTACCTCATCAGTGCTTCCTGCCAGATCTATCTATGTGAGTCTTTTGAACAATTCTTCTCTTTTTACTATGGCTTCACTGCATGCTTGGACAATGTTATTCAAATTCATGATCTTTTCTTTCCAACAGGAATTCAGTTGTTTAATTCGACTTGGAGAAGGAAGATCCTCTTCTCTTATTTTCAATTGTGTCATGTTTGATACTTTTATTCCAAATGGAAAAACATCATCATCATATAATCCTTCTTCATTCTTTGAATCATCCTGGAGATATTCATGAAAATCATGTGCCCTTGAACCGAAAGAAACAATAGTTTTTGATACCTACCATGCTTCTATTATTAGTGACATTCTCTTTTTAATGTTTTTCTCTATATAAATTTGGACTGTTGTGAGTAAAATAGAAGATCCTTTTAACTTAATAGTAGGTGTAGTTGGTTTAACCATTGACAAAGGACTTGCCATGATTGGAAGAGGCATCGAGGCAATTTCCAATTCTTTGATCCTTTCCTTTAATTTAGCATATTCGGCTTCTAAACCATCAATGGAGTCGTTAAGACCATCCCTGGTTGCCCTGTGGGTTTTGGAAATTTGGGACGGTCACATATCCTTCAGGTCAACCTCTGAGAGGGACTTTTCCTTTTTATTCTTTTGGTCACTTCTTTCTACAATCAACTTGTTAGACTCTTTATAAAAAACAACACTTTGAAAAGTGAAGGATTCTTCTTCATTAAAGGTCTCATTTCCAAAGACTTCCAATAAAGAATTTTGTTGAGCTATATTTTTCAGTTGTTCCATTGTAGTAAATATTTTCTCAATATCTACTTCTAGTTCCATGTCCTCCAAATAAAAGATTTGGATGTCATTTTCTATAAGATTAAATTATTCCTCTTGCACTGAATTTTTCCTTTTCTTTCTCATGGGGAGCTTGTGTGAATTCTCAATTTTCCCAGGGGGAGGATTTTTCTCTCCCCCTCCACTTGAAATATTGTTGACAACCTTTTTAACTAGGTGGGCCATTGGAGCATTTCTTTGGGATGTAGTATTCTTAGGAGTAACAACTAGAGATTGAGCACTTCTTTCACTGGGACATTTTCCCCTTTTCTTATAAAAATAATTATTGTTGAGTAATGTTTCTAAATCACCAGCATCGTGTATATGAGTGTTTTGGTTGTTACCTTATTCTTCTTCATTCAAGATAGTATGTATGAAAGAGTTATTCAAACCCACTAAAAGCATATGTCCCACAAAGATTTTGTTCGGATCAAAACCTTTGATCTTTTCAGCATACTTTAAATTCACATTGTTGAAATGATTTGCAAATTCATCAATTTTATTTATGAACATGAACATGAACTCTCCAATCTTCCATGGTAGAGGAATAAATTTCTTTTTCCTTTTTTCATGGAAAAAATGTAGCAAGAAGTTATATTTCCTTTTCACCTATGTAATAAATAATTTGTCAGATACATGATACGGGAGAAAAGAAGAATTCTCTTTCGAGTAGAATATCCTTATGACACTATGATTCTCCATGTGTTCTATGGTTCCCTTTTTCTCCAAAATTCTGGTAACTTGGTCAGACATCCTTGAAGTGTTTTCACCAAACAACATTCTTTTGAAGACTAAAACAAAATCATTATGAACTTCATAGAAAAACAGAGGGGTCTTACATCTCCATAGTGCTTGATCTGTTTCAAAATTCACCCTCTTACTTATGGTTAAGTTTTGGAATTGACAACAATGCACAATAGCAAATATCAGATAAGAGGCCATAATTTGTTTTTCCTTTTTATAGTGTGATAACTGGGACGCGATTTTGATATAAATCAATTTTCCCCAATCAAAGTTGATATGTTCTTGCACTGTAAAATACAGAATATATAAAATCATGCGAGACATAGAAGCAGTGTTTTCCCGACCTGTCAACCTAGTAAATAGACATGCAATTTCTCGATAGGGTTTTTTAAAAGACTCAACCTGGATTCTGGTTATGTATGTGGGGATAGATGTAGGATTCTCCAAATATTCAAGCAGGAGGTGAATCCCATAGTTATGTTTCTTCAAGAATTCTCTGCAATCTTCACCTTTAAAAGTAAGCATCGACTTTGGAAACTTTAACATCTTGCGAAAAACTTGTGGTGAAAGAGAAATTGGAGAATGATCCTGGAGATGTATAATTCTTTGACTTGGCACATACTTGTCCACACACCATGCAACAAGTTCTTTACAATCAAAAACCTCAGGAACACACCCAACATGAACGATTCCAGATGCCCAAATTACGTCTTTCTGTGCAGGAGGAGAGGAATAATATGAATATTTTCTTGACCATTGGAAGTTCTAGTCTTCACGACCAAAGATATTCAGAGTATCACCACAAAAATGTTGTCTAGTTGATGTTTCCATAGGTTGATGTGAATATTTCTTCAGCTGGATAATAACCTCAAATAAAACTTTTTAGAGAGATAATAATAATTGAATCCCTTGGAAAATGGATATTTAATGCAATTTAATGAGTAATTCCTCGAGCCTTTCACCATTAATGACAATATTTTTGGGGCCTGCACAACATTTGTTAGCATTAAACAATACTTAATGCATATTGGGAAAAGAAAAAAAATGGCGGGGAAGGACGAGAGAGAGAGAGAGAGAAAGAGAAAGTTTGAATATGAAACTTTTCATGAACCCGCCAACCTGGGAACTCTTGAATCACTGAAATATGAATTAAGTATAGTAACTAGAAAGGGAGAGGAGAAAGGATAAAAGAAAAGGGGAAACAAGGGGAGGTGTATAAGAGGGGAACGAAATGGAAAAAAAAGTTGAGAAGATAGAATGGGGAAGGAAAACAAGGAAGCACAAAATGATCTCAACAACTGGCTCCAATTGTGGGATGATAACCCCCTGTGAGTTGTCAAGAATCTAGAATCTTCATGGCCAAATGATTCCATCCATTGGTTTATGGAGTCAAGAGGTAAGGATATACAAACTAAGTAAATTGATATTATGTACAATGAAATGAGAAAATTTCAAGTGAAGAAACCTTTCAAATGTTACCCATTAACAGGTAGCATTAACATTTTACCCTTCATATCTTTGAGCATATAAGAATTAAAACCTAGGATGTTTTCAATGATATATGGTCCAACCCAAAGTGCTTTGAATTTTGTGTGCATCGATGGTTTCTCCTTAGCTTTGTTCTAGATTAACACCAGTTCACCCCTTTGGAAATTATTTGCGATAGCATTTTGATCAAAATATTTCTTGATACTTTGTTGTCACTGAGAAGTTCTATTCAAGTCTTTACTTTTTTCTTCCTCCAATTTTAATAACTGGTTCACTCTCTTTTTCATAGGTGAACTATCTTCTACATCCTCTGTATTAACTACAAAAGTCAAGGCATTTAGGTCGAGGCTAATTGGAATTTTTGCTTCTTTCCCATAAACCAATGTGTACAGAGACATCCTAGTGTTGTCTTTTGGAGTCATTTTTCTTGCCCAAAAAGCATCAATCAACTTCAAATGCCAATTCCTTTGGTTCTTATCAATAGGTTTCTTCAATATCTGAATTTGATTCTTATTAGTGGATTCAGCAAGATCATTCCCTTGTGAATAGTAATTCGATGACTTCCCCATAAGAATCCCATATTCTCCAAAAAATTCTGTAAATTTTTGAGCCAACGAAAATCGAGCCATTGTCAGTAATGAATTTTTCTGGGACACTGAACCTTGACAAAATATTATCTTTGAGAAACTTAATCAACTCTTCAGAATCAACCCTTTTTAATGTTATTTCTTCTAGACACTTTGTAAAATAATATATAGCGTTGAGGATATATGTATTTCCTTTGCTTGAATTTGGATTTATTGGTCCAACAACATTGAGTCCCCATTGGGAAAATGGTTGTTATACATATATAGGTTGTAATGGCATTGCAGATTTTTTCATTTTCCCTGAAAATTGTTGACAAGATACACACTTCCTTATGGTAGCATATGAGTCTTTGAAAATTGATGGCCAATAAAACCCAACTCTTATTATTTTATGGGTAGTGGTGGCATATGAAAAATGTCCGCCACATATACCTTCATGGAATTCTTTCATCAACACATCTCAACAATATGCCATCATAGTTCCTCTTGAACAATATATCTACAATCGGCACATATTGACTTCACATCATCTTCAATGTTCTTCTCTCTTTATGGTTCCTGGTGACTAGAAATTGTCCATACCTCAAGTAGAATATAATATCCTTATACCATTTTGAAACTTCCATGGGTTCTGCTATTGAGATTGAAATTACTCCATCCAAAGAATCACTATTTGAAATGAGCTTACATAAACCTTGTCCTTTAACTGTTTTTAAAGGTTTAATTTCAATATCATATTCTTGAATCTTTGCCAGCCAATTTGCCCATTTTCTTTCTCTCAATTGTTGATTTAAAAGCATATTCACGGGAGAGGATGGAATATACACAATGACATGATAATTTAGTATGTACGTCTAAAAGTGCACCACCGCTTTCACAAGAGATAGGGCTCGCTTATCCAATTTTGAATATCTCCATTCATAATCATGAAGGGTATTTCTCATGAAACTAATTGGCAATTATTCACCCTTGGAATTCCTCTGAGTAAGAATAAATGCAACAACCATTTCTGTAGCGAATGAATAAATGATGAAGTATCTTTGAAAATATGGGCTAATGAGGATTGGAGTTGTAGTGATTGTCTTTTTTATATTATTAAAATCTTCTTGTGTATATGTGGTCCGTTCAAACCTTTGGTCCTTTTTCAACAATAAATTGATCAGCTTCATAATACTTGCATGGTTAGAGACAAATCTTCGTACAAAGTTAGTCTTGCCAAAAAATAATTGAAGTCCCTTCTTAGATGATGGGGAGTTGAGTTCATTTATAGATTTAACTCTCTTTGGATCGATATAGATTCCTTCCTTGCACACAATATGACCCAATAGTTTTCCTTGAGTTACAGCAAATAAATATTTATTTGGATTTAATGAAACACCATATAACCTACACCTATCAAAAACGTTTCTCAGGTGATGAATGTGATCACTCCTTGTTTTTTAGTGTATTGTTAAGTCATATTGATAATCCACCATGAGTTTTCCTATCAATCCCTCAAAATCATGATCCATAGCCCTCTTAAATGTATCTCTTGCATTTTTTAAACCAAAGGGCATCCGAGCATATACATATGTCTCCCAAGGTGTTATGAAAGTTGTGTTTCCTATGTCTTCTTCAGCAACCCAGACTTGATTATACCCAGAAAAACCATCTAACATGGACATGCAAGATGATCATGTGACTTGTAGGAGAATAAACTCCATGTTAGGCAAACGATAACTATCATTTACGCTTGATCTGTTAAGATCCCTAAAATCTACATAGATCTGAATCTCCCCAGTCTTTTTTCTAACTATTACAGGTTTTGAAAGACAATCAGAATGTCTAATGGGGTATATTATTCCAACCTTCTTTAATTTCTTCAGTTCAACCTTTACCAGTGGTTTTAATTTGGGGTTCATTATCCTTATCTTCTGCTTGACAATATTTTCCCCTTCTCTCAAGGGAATAATGTGTTGAAATATTGTTTTATCATATGCCTTCAAATAACCATAACTCCATGCGAACACATCAAGATATTCTTTAAATAATTTGACATATTGATTAACTTCATCAATTGTGCAATCAACTCCCAAATTGACGTATTTTGGGGAACTATCAGTTCCAATATTATTTTTTCTTGTTTTTTGGACCTTTTGGAGCGATGCTTCTTCTAGGATGTTTTTAGCATGATCGTCTCTTGTAAAAAAATACTCAGATTGAATACAATTCCTTGGGACAGAAGTTATGTGATTATCCTTATCTTCATCATCATTCATCAAAAAAATTTCCAATTCTTCATCATTCTCAAATACTTGTAAATACTCTTGATTATCAGGTACAGAAGGTAGGAATATTATTTTTACTTGAAAAGATGTTTTTCTTTGAACATCATTCAAGTTTGACAGTGAGGCTGCCAAAGCCAATGAATCTACCTTCTGATTTTTGTCCCTTGGGATGAAATAAATGTTGAAAGAGTTGAAAGCTTCCATTAGTTCATTAACTCTTTTGAAATATAATTTGAGTCTTTCCTTTTTAATATTATATCTCTAGGTAACTTGATTTATTACCAACTCAGAGTCACCTATCACAATTAGATGTTCTATCTTCATTTCTCGTGCGAGAATCATTCCTTGAATCAAAGATTTGTATTTTGCATCATTATTGGTGCATGCAAATTCAAGTCTGATAGCATGTGGATGCACAATCTTTCTTGGGTTTATAAGGATGATTCCAACTCCACTCCTGGAACTTGAGCAAGATCCATCAAATGACATCCTCCAATAACCTTCAAAATGATGCTTTTGATTCTCCATATCTTCAATCTGCTCCATGTCTTCAATCTGCTCCATGTCTAGGATAACATAGTTTCTGATCCCGGTGTCTATATAATATTTCTTTAGTTCATTATCCTTCTTTTTTAAGGAAAAGAGTCTCGTGGGTTCACGAGGGACCTTAATCATTGCTCCTCCTTTATCTGGAAGCATCATGCAGCTTCCATCATTCATTATGTATCCCCCAGTCATAGACAACCAATCTCTTCCTAAGACAACTCCATATGCAGGAGGAAGGTCTAACACAACAATATTGAAAAATGTAATAATATGGGGAGTCGTCATGATCCAAGAATAAAAATATTTGATTTCACCATAAGCTAGCACTTGTCTAGAATCAATTGCATATATATTTTCACCAGTTTTATAATATTTGGTGCAACTCATGCCCAATGCCTCCATGACCTCCAATGGCATAATATTATTGCTCGCGCCAATGTCAACTAAACAAATATGAAGTGCAACATCATGATTTTCAATTGAGATATATAAAGGTGGGGTTTTACCTCTGAACTTGACGGTTGATGTGTTTTGTCTTTTTTTTGGACTTATAACAATAGCCTCCATTCTTCCAAATGGATCATCCAACAATCTCAAAATATTTTCCCTTTGTTGCGGGATCTTTACCACTTCTGTAAAAGGAAGAGGTATTCTTCTCTTACTCAAGTCATGTATAACATTATATTTCATCTGGGGAGGGTTTGACACCAGGTGTTTCTTCTTGCTTCCAGCATTATCTGTCACATTTTCATTTGCACATTTCTCATTCACATTTTCTTTATCTTTTTCTTTAATTATTTCCTTTTCCTTTTCAGAATCAATTTTATTTTTGGATTTATTTAAAAATGTTCGTCTATGGGAAACATTCTCTTGTGAGTCAGGGTCATTGTCACCTTCTTCAAATATATACATGGATATCTCGCATATGTCCATCTATACAGTTTCAGAAATTTCATCAAGTACATAATCATTTCCTTTCTCAACCATTTGCTCATCATATATATCATCCAACACAGTTGCATTTGGGATTGGTTTCCTAGGAAGCCTTTGTCTTTTCTAATTATCAGTGTTTTCAAACCTCACTATGTTTTCTTGGGGAGGGTTCCTTCTTTTCTCTTGGACCGTCATTCTCAAATTTTCTATATAATTATCACCCCTTCTTAATATGGTTATCTCATTTTTCATTTGCCTGATGGTTCTATTCATTTGAGAAATCTCAATTCGTTGCTTAGTTTCTTGTGCCGCAACAAGATCTACCTTCACATTTCGTATGGTTCCTTTAAAAAATCCTCCTCCAATTGTTTGATTTTGGATCGATCGTGGCTTCTACTCTTCAATCTTTTTTTAGATAGAGGCTCCTTGATCATCAATATTTAGGCCTCCCAGTTGCCTCTGTACTTTTCCCAAGATAATATCGGGGTCAACACCCATCTCAATCATAATTTATTCCATCTCAATGGCCTTAATCATCGCTTCCTCCAAGGTATCCATCTAGGATGTTATAATAGCATATTTTACATTTGGGTGCATCGCATTCATATAAAAACCAAGTGTCACTGGGTCATTAGGTCTTTTATCTTCTAGGATCTTACTCAAAGTTTTATTGAATCTGAGGTTAAAATCTCATATTCTCTCATTCTTCCTCAAACCAATCTGGACGAAATTAGTAAGAAGGGTATGATATGCAACTGGGGGAGTGAACATAGTTAGGAACATGGTTTTGAGGTCGTTAAATGAACCAATTTACCTAGTGGGTAATTTTTTATACCATTCATAGGCTCATATTGATAAGGTTTGAAGAAATGACCTTACCATCACATCGTCATATTCAACGCGATGAAAATCACAAACATCAAGAAATAGATTAAGGTGTCTTTTGGAATCAATTGTTCCATCTCCGAAAAATTCTTTCAAAGTACCTTTAGGGAGTACAGGGAGGTCATGTTGCTCACCTCGAAGATTTAAGGGGGAATCTCTTACTCTTCTTCCGTTTCCAAATATTAGATCTTCTTTATTTCTTCTGCCACCTCCTCCACCTCCTTGTCTTTCTTCATGAGATTCTCTTCGTGGTTCTTCTCATGGTTGTTTATTTCTTCTTTCCATGTCTGTAGATATTTCAGGAATATGTTTTCCACTTCTTATAATACATATTTTCTTGCTTTTACTTATGGTAATGGGTCCCTTGTATTCATCCAACTTCAATTCCGACCTTGTTCTTGTGCTCTTAAAGCTTGTCTTTCGTTTCTTTAGTCTTTTTGCTTGTCTCTCCTCTGTCTACGGAGGATTTATCTTTCTTCTTCTTGGACCAATGTCTGCCAAGATCTTTCCAATTATTCCCTGGTCTTGGTTGTCATTATTACTAGATTATATAGTTGATGCAAGATGCTACATTGATTATTCAATCCAACTTCTAGGTGGGGCTAATCATCCAGGGGAAAATTCATGTATCTTTCAAAATATTTTCAACCAAATTTCAAATTTTCAATTGATTCCCCAGTATGGTCGCCAAAAATGTTGATGCTTGAATCTGTTAGGACCGAAATGGAAACCTCACGGGGATAGAAATCCCCCTGTGTTTTTATAGAGGTGGTACTCCTCTCTATTTCAAGATATTCTTATAATTCTAGATTTTCAAAAGAATATAGGACTTTGAGAAATCCCACCGTGATATTCAAAGAAATATAAAGGTTGCAAAAAAAAATTAAAAAATTAAGAGAGTTCCTGAGAGATGACCAGGAACTTCACACATCACATATTTGAAAAAGATAAGCAAAATTTCCTCACATCCATCACAATTAAACTAAAGATTTGTTATCACATAAAAATAAAAGAAAATGGTTCGCACGCATAAGAGAAATTTAATAGAGTAAACACATGTTGAGCTCAAATAAATAAAATGATAGATCAATGTCAAATATTTTATACTCTAAACTCAGAGTTATAAAACACCTTCAAAACTTATCCAGAAATAGTTCTCTTTGGATTTCTAAGAAATATAAAGTCTGTTACAAAGCTTTCAAATTTAAATGTGTTTGTCCTTATGACTGGGATTAGGGCTCCCACAGACCATAAATTAAATATAAACAAGAATTAAATTGTGGAGAGAATATGGTGGGCAATGACAAAGTAGCAAGACCTGGAAAGAAGACAGGAAGGAGTTATCAGATTTCGATTAAACCTTTCTAGTCAAAGAAGTAGAGTAACTGGATGAAAAAATGATAAAGAAAGCAAGATGTGATCAGCATTAACTTAATATTATGGTCTCTCTCCTTTTTAACTTTCTTGTTGTTGTCCTTTTATTTTCCTCATTGACAGTCATAGGAATCATCTCAATTGTTGTTTCTTGGCCTTCTTTAGTTAATTTATCAAAAAAAAATTAAACCAATCTTCAATGTAATTTTTCATTGGTGCAACATTTATTTCATGACTGATTTTGACATTGAATAATTCTCCTTCCAAATAATTTGTCTTTCAAATGCCTCCTCAATATCTTGATTTTTCACAAAATAATCAACCAGCCAATTATCTATCTCTTCTACATTATATTCAATTATTCCATAAAATTTCTCAGTTGATAATCCCTTTAATATCTCTATTTGTTCATCAAATTGTTGCTTCGTCATAAACATTGAATTGATAATTAACTTAGGATATTGTACCTCATCAATGCTTCCTTCCAGATCTATCCCTGTGAGTCTTTTTAACAATTCTTCTCTTTTTACTATGGCTTCACTACATGCTTGGACAATGTTATTCAAATATATGATATTTTCTTTCCAACAGGCATTTAGTTTTTTAATTCGACTTGGAGATGGCAGATCCTCTTCTCTTGTTTTCAATTCTATCATATTTGAGACTTTTAACCCAAATGGAAAAACAATGTCAGCATAGAATCCTTCTTCATTCTTTAAATCAACCTGGAGATATTCGTGAAAAGCATGTTCCCTTAAACCGAAAGAAACAATATTTTTTGATACCTCCCATGCTTCTATTATTAGTGACATTCTCTTTTTAATGTTTTTCTCTACATAACTTTGGAATGCTATGAGTAAACTAGAAGATCCTTTTAACTTAATAGTAGGTGTAGTTGGTTTAACCATTGACAAAGGACTTGCCAGGATTGGAAGAGGCATCAAGGTAGTTTCCAATTCCTTGATCCTTTCCTTCAATTTATCATTTCCAGCTTCTAAACCATCATTGGTGTCGTCAAGAGCATCCTCGGATGCCCTGTGGATTTTGGAAATTTGGGATGGTCGCATATCCTTCAGGTCAACCTCTGAGTGGGACTTTCCCTTTTTATTCTTCTGGTCACTTCTTTCTACAACCAACTTTTTAGACTCTTTATCAAAAACAACACTTTGAAAAGTGAAGGATTCTTCTTCACTAAAGTTCTCATTTCCAACGACTTCTAATAAAGAATTTTGTTGAGCCATATTTTTTGGTTGTTCCATTGCAGGAAATATTTTCTCAATATCTACTTCTAGTTCCATGTCCTCCAAAGAAAATATCTGGATGTCATTTTCTATAATATTATTTTCTTCCTCTTGCACTAAATTTTTCCTTTTCTTTCTCATGGGGAGCTTGTGTGAACTCTCAATTTTCTCAAGGGGAGGATTTTTCTCTCCCCCTCCACTTGAACTATTGTTGACAACCTTTTTAAATGGGTGGGTCATTGGAGCATTGCTCTGGGATGTAGTATTATTGGGAGTAACAATGGAGATGGAGCACTCTTTCACTGGGACCTTTTCCCCTTTGCTTATAAAAATCATTACTATTGAGTAATGTTTCTATATCACTAGCATCATGTACAGGAGTGCTTTGGTTGTTACCTTCTTCTTCTTTATTCAAGATAGTTTATATGAAAGAGTTACTGAAACCCACTGAAATCATATGTCCCACAAATATTGTGTTCGGATCAAAACCTTTGATCTTTTCAGCATACTTTAAATTCACATTGTTGAAATGATTTGCAAATTCGTTAATTTTATTTATATTTCTGAACATGAACTATCCAATATTCCATGGCAAAGGAATAAATTGCCTTTTCCTTTTTTCATGGAAAAAATGTAGCCAAAAGTTATATTGTCTTTCCACCTTTTTAATAAATAATTTGTCATATACAAGATACGGGAGAAAACAAGGATTCTCTTTCGAGCAGAATATCCTTATGACATTGTGATTCTCCATTTGTTCTATGGTTCCCTTTTTCTCCAAAAATATGATAGCTTGGTAAGATATCCTTAAGTGTTTTCTCCAAACAACATCCTTTTGAAGACTGAAACAAAATTATTATGAACTTCATAGAAAAATAGAGGGGTCTTATGTCTCCATAGTGCTTGATACCAAAAGGTAACTAGATATGTTTCGCAATTCACCCTTTTATTTATGGTTAAGTTTGGGAATTAACAACAATGCACAATAGAAAATATCAGATAAGAGGCCATAAAGAATTTTATGTCCTTTTTATAGTGTGATAATTGGGACGATATTTCGATAGAAATCAGTTTTCCCCAATCAAACATGGTTTTTTATTGCACTATAAAATATAGAATATTTAAAATCATGTGAGAGATAGAAGCCGTGATTTCCTAACCTGTCAACCTAGTAAATAGCCATGCAATTTCTCGATAGGGGTTTTTAAAAGACTCAACCTGGATTCTGGTAATGTCTGTTGGGATAGATGTAAGATTCTCCAAATATTCAGGTAGGAGGTCAAGCCCATTGTAATGTTTCTTCAAGAATTCTTTGCAATCTTCACCTTTAAAAGTAAGTGTCGGTTCCGGAAACTTTAACATCTTGCGAAAAACTTGCGGTGAAAGAGAAATAGGAGAATGATCATGGAGTTGTATAATTATTTGACTTGGCACGTACTTGTCCACACACCATGCAACAAGTTCTTTACAATCAAAAACCTCAAGAACACACCCAGCACGAGCGATTCTAGATTCCAAAATTATGTCTTTCTATGCAGGAGGAGAGGAATAATATGAATATGCTCTTGACCACTAGAAGTTATGGTATTCACCAAAAAATATATTCAGAGTATCACCACAAAATTTTTGTCTAGATGATGTTGCCATAGGTTGACGAGACTATTTCTTCAGCTAGATAATAACCTCAAATAAATATTTTTGGAGAGATCATGATAATTTAATCACTTGGAAAATGGAGATTTAATGTAATTTAATGAGTAATTCCTCGAGCCTTTCACCATTAATGATGATATTTTTGGAGCCTGCACAACATTTGTTAGCATTAAAAAACACTTAATGCATATTTGGAAAAGCAAAAAAAAGGGTGGGGGGATGAGAGAGAGGGTTTGGATATGAAACTTTTCATGAGCCCGCCAACCCAGGAACCTACGAATCACTGAAATATGACTAAGTATAGTAACTAGAAAGGGAGAGGAGAAAGGATAAAATAAAAAGTGAGATAAGGGGAGGTGTAGAAGAGGGGAAAGAAATGGAAAAAAGAAGTTGGGAAGATAGATTGGGGAAGGAAAACAACGAGGCATGAAATGATCTCAACAGTTGGTTTTTCTAGTGAGTTAAAGTTCTACCTTTTTGTTCTTTTTTTTCAAAAATATGACAATCTGGGTCATCTTAAAATTAATCAAATTCTCTAAGAGAAAGTTCCCAACATAGCGGTGGAACTCTGACTTTCAACATAGTTCCTACCTGAATTTGGGCCAATTTTTGCTAGATAAGTAAGGAGGTATGTGTGCCCCTTATTCCACACCTTCATGAGAACCCAAAACCTTGACCAACACTTCTTATCCATGTTGACTAAATTAACATTAAAAAAACTTATTCAAAATATATATTTTAAATTCCTGTTAAAAGTAAAGTTAAAATTGAACAAATTGCAAACCTTTGACACCATGTAATTTAAATTATCATATGTTCTTAATAAACAATAATAATCTCAAAGTATAATTATGAAAAATGTCACAATTTTGTGAGAGATTCAAGCTTGGATTGACAAAAGTAGAGATAAGATCAATGTTAACACCTCCCCTTTCTCAATGCAAGTCTACATGGGTTAACTACTATAAAAGGAAAGCACCATTTGCTTTCCTTAGGCAATTTTACCTCCTTTATAGTAGTTTCTATTTTACTTGTATAAAGAAGGTAAAATTGGAGGGAAGAAAATGACACTTTCCTAA
>JZKD02S1857458.1:62346-79101 GCA_000966675.3 Picea glauca | reverse complement strand
AGTTGTATATGGATAATCAGAAGGCATTGCTTCGAATGAATGTTTTATTTTTATAAATATATAAGAAAACCATTTCATGGTTTTCTCCCATTTGGGTTTCCACGTAAATATTGGTGTACTTTGTATCTATTGTGATGTGATGATGTTTATGATTATATTGTTGATGATATATTGAATGCTAATGATAAACTGTTGAATATTGTTGAAGAATAAATTGTGGTTAAAAGTACTATAATTGTTCATTACTTATTCACCCCCTCTCACTAATCCAACAGAAGGTGTATAATCAAAGAAAGATTCATGATTTTGTATAATTTTGTATAATGTTTTTTCTTCAAAACAAAAGTGCATTTGAATTGTATATAGGATAGAGGTAGGTGAAATTAAGAGATGTAATTGTCACCTTAGAAGTTACAGAATGTAAAGAGACTCTCTTATTCTATAAAAGAGAGCTCCATATTAGAGATAGGGAATTTTTCCCATTGTGACATTCAATGATATTATTATCTCTTATGAAATAAAGAGAAGAAGTCATTTTGGAAGCCATGAATGTTTTCATGTGTGTATGGGACTATTCTACATGTACATGTGATTTATAGGTTTCTTGAGTAACATTGCATAAGAACTATTTATGTGTTTTTTATTTGAGCAATTCATTAATTTATGGTTACTAATGGATGCAGTGATGGTGTTACCGATATAATCTGTAATTATTTATGGTTATCATTTGTTGCACTATTGTTTAATTATGTTACTATTGAAATGAACTATTTATGTAGTCATTGACATAATATTTTACTATATCTATATTGTTATAAAGGATATTGATCAGGATAGGTTAGAAATAGAGTAGAATAGATAATTTTAAGTATGTTTTAAGTTGTTATATTTAGTTTTAAAATGAATTCTTTGGATGAAAATTCATCCTCATTTTTTTAATATAAATTCTTAAGTGGAAATCAAACCCACATAGTAGTAAAAAATTTCCATCCCAAATGAGAGTGAGTCTAATTGGGACTCACCATCGAGAATTTTCCCTTACCTACTTGACAGGCCATTTGGACCCATCAACACAATCCAACAGACAGTTCCAAACATGCATCCCACCTTGAGTGAACTAAATATATCAAGGGTTGAAGCCCTTAAATGGAAGATCATATCATAGGTAAGAGGTAGAAATACAAAGGATGTTAGAGAGAGAAACATAAACTACTTAGAACAACATCTCAATAATTTGCAAGAGAAATTCCAAATAATGAAAATGAAAAACATTGATAGCAAAAGGAAACTTAAGGTAGAAAATAAGTCCTTGAAGAAAGTACTAGACAAAACAAGAAAATAAATGACTAGATAGACTAAGAGAGTGGAAGTGATGGAAGAAGACATCTCTAAGATGGAATAAATATCAAAGGAAACGCTAAACTGCATGTAGCATGCCAAAGTTTACAACCTTTTATTCAAAGAAAATTGGCATAAGTTCTAGATGAGTAGACTATTAAATCATATTCCCTTCAGAGTAGACAGTCCTAAGTATTTTGTTAACACATGCTAGGATAGTAGTGGGGAAGAAAGTGAACAATCATGTGAGTTTTACTTGTATAATTTTTCCTTACCTCACTGCTACAAGTGCACCCCAAAATATATATGTAGGGGAATTTCAATGGAGATATTTGTCCTCTTGGATTCACTATGAGAAAATGAGGGTAGTTCAACTACACAAATATAGAGAATAAGAGTTAAACACCCCCATGTGGATTAGAGTAGAGGCTATCAATATTTAATATCTCATTACTAACCATATGACCCTCACATTTAATTTGGAACTTGTTCATATCCTAGAGGAAAAGAAAAGAGGGGAATTTTTTTATTTTGAGGATACAATTAGGATTTCAAGGGAAGAGACATCCCAAGAATTCCAAATAATATGGAATGCATTGCCACATGACCTTAACAATATTGAACCTCATTCACCTAGTAACTTTCAAGCTACCATTTTTAGGGGTCAATTGTGCAAGAATTTATTGAGGAATCTTAAGAAAAATTGGATTGGGATCAGGTTCATTCCACCCCTCCTTCTATACATTAAACTAGAAGTAATATAATATGAGGAGAATAAAAAGGTATAGTGGAATAAAGTGGAGAAAGATGTTGGGTACCATTGCAAGGGTTTCATTACCCAATTTGTGGCATATGATTTGAGGCATGTTTGAAAAGATCAACAACAATGAATCAAAAAGAGAGGTAGGAACCAAATACACCATCATATCCATTCAAATTTATTGAAAATCATGCAGTCACCCAAGGCACCAAATCCAACATCATATCCATTTAAATTTTTTATTAAGAGAGGACAATCTATAAGGGATTTTTTATCACTAGAAAATAGGTCCCTAATTATAGGGATCTTAGAGACATGAGCCCTTCAATCAAGGACTAATTGAATGGATGATTGATGTGATCTTATAGAATAAATATGATCCAGGGGATATCCCTAAAAAATCTTATTAATTTGTTGAAAATTAGGAACTCTTTTAGAGATGAGAATTCAAACTCTTTTGAGATGTATTTTTGTTATGAATTAGTTTGCTAATGCATAAAGTTTCCTTCCAGATTTCTTGTCTCTGTTAGTTTTTTAGGTTCCTCGTAAAAGAATTGATTAAGGAACACTCAATATTGAACAAAAAACCTATATATTGTTGTTTCATTTCTTTCCTTTCATGTGTGTTTAGTCCATCTTGTTTACATTTCATGTTATGCATCATTTTCTGCAACTAATTTTTATTTCCTATAGCAAATTCCATCATGTCATTTAAAGTAGTTTCATGGTATTTTCTCATTGATAATGAGGCTCTATTAACCCTCTATTGGTTCATATTTGTAGTAGGTTACTTCAAGAAATATTATCTCTATTTTCTCATGCTTTGATTCGATTTTTCATTGGGATGATTTCTATAGGATAAAGTTTATTTTCAGTAGGGTAATTTAAGTAGACTCAATTATGTTTTATAGTAGGTTTATTTCTACAACTTAGTTATGTTTTAAAAACATGTAATTCCAAATATATTTTATGCCATATTAAGTAGGAATGGTCCTTTGATTCAATAAGTACTTTCATGTTCAATTTGCATCTTTCTATTCAATCAATTTGTAGCTTTCCTTCAGTCAATTTGCAGCTTTCATTTATTCAATTTGCATCTTTCATTCATTTAATTTTCAATTTTAATTTGAGTATTGTTTTAAGTATCTTTTATCCTTTCCTTTGATGAAGTATACCTTGCATTTTTAGGGTGAACATGTATCTTATTTATTAGATGGGTGTATATATTTAGTTTGCACATTTATTGCACGGTGCCTCTTAAGTTTGTATGTACCTCGGGTTGACATTTTTAGTAAAGATGAGGAGTTCAACATCCTTGCTGAAATTATTTGGCCCATAAATTTATAGTAGGGGGAGGCTACAATACCTTCCGTTTCAATGGTTCATAATCATTTCCATGTGCAATGAGAAGATCCTTCATCCTCCATGTATTTGAGTCATCTGACTCTATGGATTCAATATTTTTTCACCTCCAACCACAAATTCAAATGTTTTCCCCCTTCAACCTCCAAACAAAAATTAAAATGTTTTCCCCTTTCAACTGCCAACCATGGATTATTTCCGACTATATCCTCTTCTCTATGCTTTCTACCAGTAATTTTCACTTGTATTTTTTATTTTGTTTCTCCTTTGTTGCATGGGTCCATCACTTGATGGATCGTTGAAAGATCATATGAATCAACATGAATTACAATGTCTTGAAATACACCTTAGATTCACATTGTAATGACCCCTTTACTAAGCAAGATAAAATATCTTGATGCCAATAACTAAAGTTCATGCAGCATGATCTACACACTCATTAAATTATAAAAATGTGAATGCATATACTAAAGAAAACAAAGAACTCACATAAAATGATTACACTATATAATTAACCATCAAAATGGAAGATAACACTTATATGTTTATGGAAGAACCAATTGGATACATACAAAGGACATTTATCCCAACCATAGGATTATTGTTTCATTTCTCTCAATAGAAAGCCACCCCCGAGATGGGGCTTTTAGTCCAAAAGGAGGTATGTCCTTCTTGGATGTCCACTAACCACACACAGTATCCCAAAACTAGGTTTCTAACTCCAACAACAAACAAATACACTAGCTCTCTTTCCCCCCAACCTGCACAACCAAGGAATGGGGTCATCTTCTCTTCCACGTAGTCCCTTAATATATCCCACTTCCATATAAGGCTCAAAAAAATGGTTGGGCAGGAAATCTCTTAGCTATGGACTCCGGGAATTCTCGATTGTTCTAGGAGTGCTCACAACATCCTTCTCAAGGCTATTAAGAAATTTCCTTAATAGTAAATACACTACAGGAGCACAACCCAATTTTAAGCATAAAACTCATCCCTCTCATGGATTCTCTCATACATAGGATAGTTGGTGCTCTATCCTAGCACCCATCTCCCCTCTTGCTGCTCAAAAACCTCTTATAAAAATTTTCCCAAAAACCCACTTGAATTTCCTTTTCTTCTCATGCAAGTTTGACTCAACCCATGTTGTAATAAATTAGTGAGATGACCTTTCCCACCAACCACTATGTTATCACATGAAGTTGTCATGGGTCTTTTATCCCTTAGGTTTTTAATTCTTATCCTTTAGTCTTTAGGTTTGATTTATTTTTCTCTTTGTGATTTTCTTAGGTTAGTCTAAACAAATAAAGACTTGGGTTTTGGCTCATTTTTTGGCCCACACATATGATTTTAGCCTAGGTTCATTTTATGGTTCATGTCTTTGACTCACCTTTTGACTTGACACCAAGCATTATCAACCCCATGATCCTAACAAATTTAAAAGTCACTCCATCCACTCATGATCTTTATCCTTTCCATGATGTCCCTATGTCCGTTAAAGGGGTCAAATCAAATTTTGAAAAGGGTGATGCCAACTCACTAAGAGTTTTTGTAGCACACCTTTGTCCTATGCTCCTTTACCATAATTCGCCATAATCGGATAATGCCATTTTCTCCATTGTTTTCAATTCCCTTGTCTCTAAAAGGAATATTGATATTTGGTCATTTATGAGCTTACTAATTGTTTATCAATTTGATTTTTTCCTCCTAAGCTTGGCGTTGCTAATCACTAGTTCAAACAAGCTACGGATTGTGCTACGGGATCGACTATTAGAGATGAATTGGAGGTTGAGGTGGATGTAGCAGTTCCATAGCTTGTTACAGATCTTCCATCATCATCCACAACCTCCAGTTATTTCGTGAGTCATTACAGCTGCATGGGAAAGTATTAAGATACACCTGCCTCATCTTTTGGTAGCGCCTGGCGTTGTAGACTGCATTCTCTCTCATCCATTTCTATCTGTAGCTCTTCTTCCACAGACTCCATAGATATTTTCCAATTGAATTTCACCTATACTAAGTTCAAGCCATTTTTCTTCATAATATTTAATGCTCATTCATTCATTTGGCTCTTGTATCCACACTGCGCTACAAAAATCATTGCCAAAACTAGGTTACAGATCCCTTGTATCAGTGTTGTATTTTCCTTGGATTTATTAGCGCCATCTTCTGTATTCACAAGATCCATGCATTAAGCCTCCTTTGTTCACTGTGTCATCCTATGTTTTATCTCAAAGTTTGTTGGCAGTGAGGAGGATAGTAGCCCCTACCTTTTAAATCTTTTATGACCATTGTATGGTGGCATAAAACTGAACAGTGTGTCCCTGCATACCTTTCCTCGAAGTTTCTTTCTCTCATTTTTTAAAGAAAAACCATCAGACGAGTCTATTGTTAATTCAAAGTGAGTTGGAGGAAAATGCTTGAAAGAGTAACCATTAGTCACTGTCAAATATCATAGATATTTTCCTCTGTTCGGTTCCTTTACCCCTCATTTCTTTACAACCTTCAATCCCCTATTTATATCTATGGATACACCTCAAAGGAAGAAGTCTCACAAGGGAGGGATTGTGGTCAAGACTGAACCTTCTGACATGCACATGTTTGATTTTGATCCTATGGTCAGAGAGGTTTTCCAAAGGGTTGGATTCCTCTCTTTTTATCAAAACATGTAGAGGGGACACCCTAAAGTAGAAAGGTAGTTTTCATTACACTTTGATGGAATTAAGATCAAGGTTGGAAACCTTGCGTTTGAGGTATCTGAGGCCTCTATTGCAGTAGCCACTGAGATACCTAACACTGGTGAGAGGTGGTTTAAATCCATGATCCTCAATGTTTCCTTTTACAAGGACTTCATCAAAAAAGACTATCATAAATACAATTTGTCTTATGGAGTGCCTAGGAGCCACCTAGTTGAAGGCTTCGATAAAATGTTGAAGATCATCCAGAGATATTTTACATGTGAGGGAATATTTAACATGATATACCAGTATCATATAAGACTCTTGATACAGTTCACTGGTAAGGATTCAATGAATATCCATTTCTATATGTTGAGGAGTATGGGAAATATGTCTGATAGAATCCATGACAAGTCCAAGGTTGTGGACACTAGTGTCTTCCACTCTGAGTTGATCAGGATGTCAGTGATGGAAGAGTTGAAGAAAAGGAACATTCCTTAGTAACAGTTCATTATCTCTTCCCATATGCAGCTAGATATAGCCTCTACCCCTCAATCTAGGATGCAGATCCCTTTTCCATCTAGTAGTGTTTCCCCAGCAAGAACAAGAAGGAAGAGAAAAAGAAAACCCACTACTCAAGACAAACAAATCCCTAAGGAAATTGAAGAAGAAGAGAGGGAGGTCCATCAATCCCCACAGAGAGATTTTCCACCTCCTCTTGGACCTATATTGGAAGAAGTCCCTTCATATACAAAAACCACATACAAGAGGGGAAGGAAGTTTTATTTCCCTTCACCTGCTCCAACAACTAAGATATAATCAAGAATCCTTTTACTAGATCATAATACCACAAGGAAGTTGTTGAAGCAAAAGTCTTACCCAAGGATTTTGTTCCAAGGAAAGAGAAAGATAAAGGTAAAGGAATTGAGAATCCTATTGAGGTGATAGACAGAGCCCCTGTTCAGCAGAAAGATAAAGGTAAATCCACTGAGAAATCTATTGAGGTTATCAACATCATCACTCCACCTAGTAATCCCACTTTCAAAAGATTGATCAGACAGCTCAGGGAGGCTAGGAAACAATTTTCTCGTTTGAAGGTAGAAAGTTTGACTAGGAGAAGAAATATGAAGGAAATCATGGAAATGTACAGTGAAACTCTTGATCTAGAAAGGTTTTCAGCAAGAATATCACTGCCTCTTCATAGGAAACTTAAGACCCGCTACAGGCAAAACAGAAGCTTTCAGTCCCAAAACAGAAAGCTCAAAGAAGAATTGCATCATTTCAAGGATGAACTATCCCAGAGGAACTTAAATATTATGGTACAAGCTGCAATAGAAAGAGATGAACCAGCAGTTAAGAGGAGTATCCTTGCAAAGTAAAAATATGTTGCTATGACAAAGGGAAGTTCTCCTCCAATAAGGAGGAGTGCTAGATTGATGAAGTAGTTGGGGGATGACAGATCCATTTTTGTGGGTGATATTTTTTTGCAAAGTTTAAAATGGTCAAGGAAGTATGATTTTCCCACCTATACAGGCATCTATAGGCTCCTAGGCCATCAACTAATTTTTTTGTGTTTTTGCATAATTGGTTACATTACATAGAAAAAATACAAAGATTTTGTAGTGCCATGGCACTACGGAATCGTCTATACAGGATGGTCTACAATTGCGTTATCAAATGTGATATGAAATATTCTATCCAAACTCAACAATGGTGCTACAAAATCTACAGAACTATTTTATGGAGTGGCACTATGGAAACTGCAGAGTTGTTACACAGGAGTGGCGCTACGGAAACTGCAGGCAATTTCACGAGTGGTGCTACATAATTTGCAGAGCTATTTTAGGAGTGGCGCTATGAAATTTGCATATTTGTTACACATGAAGCACTATAGAATATAAAAAGTTGTTTTACAAAGGGTGCTATAGAATTGGCTACCAAATGTGCTACAGAATGGTGCTATGAACTGGCCATCACAGTCAAAGGTTTGAATTCATGACTCCTTCCTGATTTTTTATGATGTGGGGAGAAGAAAGGATAATAGGTGGCAGCTTGGAAGCATCACATGAGCATTGGAGGACACTTATCACTGAATAAGAATGCACCTAATCTATAAGACATGCCATTTAATTATTTTTGGAGTGGTTTCCAACATGGCTCCTAAATTTTAGCAATTTGTTAAGATTTGTTTGCACAGGTGTTAGAATTGTAATTGTTTTGGAGAATCCTAGGATAGGAAGTCCAACTCGCACCTCTAGTTGTTTTATTTTCTCTTTTGATTATAAATACATATTCTAAATGATTAGAGAGGTTGGAATGGTTGAGCAGGGCTCCCTGATTGTAACATTTTGACTAAGTAAAGTTGTTATGTGGTTATGTATTGGACATGAGACATTTTTATTAATAGAAGTCAATCCCTCTTTATCATATTGTTGCCTCTTATATTGAAACACTCATGATTGGATGATCCATATGAGATTTTGTGGTTGTGTTATGATGAATGTTTGATTATAATGTTGTTATGAATGTTTTTCATTGTTTTTAAACTTTAAGTTCAAGAAGTTATTATGACTGGGTTTTCTTCTCTTGGTTGCTTGAATACCTAATGTTAATAGTATACCTTTCCATTTTCCTCACTAAGTCTTCCTCCTATTCAATTTTACCCCAAACCACTGACTGAAGTTAATGAAGACTTCATTTTCTTATGCATGCTAGCCCAGATTTTTGAGTTAAAACATTCTTATTCTAAGTTTTGTCCATTTGACCTTTAATCACTCATTTACATGTATAGATATTTTGATGGGTACTAAGCTTATCCACTTGCAATCTGAGGGTGATTTTTAGTGCTAAAATTCTTGGCATCATTGTCAAGGAACGAATTGAAGACATTTCCATGGGATTGAACAACAAAGCAATAATGATTCTGAAGGTCCATTAGATATCAGTACATTGAATATTGCATCTTGCACCTGGTGACTCCATTGTTTCAGTTGTGGCTCCCAAAGGCAGACACATGATATATACTCCACATCTATCTATGGAAACACCTAAAGATGACCCAAAGAATATTATCAAGAAAGGAAAATCTTCTCAAGAAGGATTTTCAGCTACTATACCAGGTACTTCTGGTCATTCACATGATTCTACTTTTAAAACTCCAGTAGCCATATCTAACCTTCCTTTTTTACCTTCTAATGAATTTTCTAGAAGTTTAGATTTTGAAAATTTCCTTGTTGAATATTCATATTTTATCCCCCAAATCAAAGAAGAAATTTTTGAAACCCTTGTTTCTCCTAATGTTGCAAATTGGTTCAGATTTGAGAGTCTTGAATATTTTCCTACTTTGGGCCTTCCTACTCCTCCTCCTATCAAATTTATTGTGACTAAAAGAGAGGAAACCTCTTTTCCCTTGGACCGTACACCATCTTCCCCCAAGACTCAAACTCTTCCTCTAAAAACTGAAACCTCTCCATCCAAGTTTCCTCTTTCCCCAAAAATCTATACTGTATTTGCAGCTGTCAAAACTCCATCTTCCCCTTGTTCCCCTATAGTTCACAATCTAATGGCAGGTTCTAATCTTCCTAGAAATAAGATGGATGTCATAGTGGCTTCTAGGTATTCCCCTCTTATTTTACATTAGCCTATGAATGTTCTCCCAGTTGGAGACTACCTTAAGTACATGCCCAAGTTTACTAGGGAGGAAGACACAACTGCAGAAGACCACCTTTCATCTTTTTATAGTTATGCAGATAATCTTAACATTGAAAATGAAGATGTATGGATGAGAGTATTTTTTCAGAGCCCTGATGGTGAGGCTAGAAAATTTTTTAGGGGTTTGATTCCTGAATCTATTGCTTGGATTGAATCTTTGGATGATGCCTTCTTAAGGAATTGGGGGGATAAAAAGGATTTCCTTTATTGTATTATAGAATTTGGATCACTTAAGAGGAAAGAATGGGAATTTTTTTCTGACTTCTCAAAGAGATTCAATAAAATGTACAACAAGATTCCCACTTAAATAAAGCCTACAAAAACCTCTCCCAAGGTTACCTATGCCAGTTCTTTTGACCCTGAGTTCTGCCTCATGTTGAGAGAAAGAAGATCTACCTCTTTATCTCATATGCAAGATGCATCCTTAGAAGTAGAATCCAATATATTGGCAGCTGAAAAAATTAGGGGAAGGTCTAATAGATATAGAAGGAAAGGTAGGTTTGAAGCTTCAACCTCTAAATCCCATGTTGTCCACCCTCAGGTTGATTAACTTACAAAATTAGTAAAATCACTTTCTGTCGAAATGAAGAAGTTGAAACTTGAAGGAAAACAAAACTATAGAAACACACAGAATGATGACAATAGAGGTAATTTCAGAAGACCAAATAATTCCCCTCAGGTCCTCCAAAGAGATCCAATAAATAGGGATAGGGATGATCAAAAAGTTCAAACCCCTATCCAGAACAACCATGTTGTTGATGAAGAAGGAGAGGATGAAGTAATTGATCCTGAAATCCATTGTCTTGGTGACACCTCTTCATCTCCTCATTTGACCCAATTTGCATATGAAGAGTCTCTCATGGATAGTCAATTAAATTAATTGAGTAAAGGACAAAAAACAAATGGCAATCCTAATAGATACAACCTAAGGTATAAAAATAAAGAGGGAAATACTGACACTTCTAATTGGCCCAGTAAACTAGAAATTTTTGATAAGGCTATGGCAGCCAATAGAAAAGGAAAAGATTTGAAAATTCCTCAAATGTTGGTTAAGAGCCCTGCCCCAAAAGTTAAATAAATTATGAAATCCCCACCCTCCTTCAGCTTTGAAAATGAAATTCAAAATATCAAAATCCATGTACCTGTTTTGGAGCTGATTAAGAATGAGAAGTTCAAAATATACCTTTCTAAAATGATACAGCCTAAGCCTTCTTCTAGTTCCATAGATTTAGTTAACCTTCAAGATGAAAAACCAGCAGTCATCTTGGGACCTTTGGTAGAGGATAGAGATGATTCTTCCCCTCCTTTCTATACATCGTTAAACATCCATGATAAAGTTTTTTACAACTTATTTATGGACTTAGGGGAATCTCACAATCTCATGCCTAAAATAGTCATGGATGATCTTGGGTTGGAAATCAAAAAAAAATACCATGACTTATACTCTTTTGACTCTAGGAAAGTGAATTTTCTTGTTTCAGTTGCTAATGAAAAGTGTGGTCATGGATATTGTGGTGGCTGATGTCCCCCCTAAGTTTGGGATGCTCTTGTAAAGATCTTGGATAAAAATACTAGGGGGAACTTTGCAGATGGACCTTTCATATGACACCATTATTGTGTTTGTGGGAGAACATAGAAGGTTTTACAGGGAGGCTCAATTAGCCTACATCATTAGTGATGAAGAAAATCCCACCAAACATCCTATTTTTTCACTTGATACTGATTTAGGATCCAATATATTGAAGCTCACTGATGCTCCTCAACCTCTTGTTGAAATCAGAAAATAGTCCATTACCTCTTGTGAAGAGCCTCTTCCTAATACCTATGTTTGGAAGATTTTTTTTGATGGGGCTTATTCTAAAGAAGGTGTTGGTGCTGGGGTAATCTTTATTTCCCCTACTCAAGAGATCATTTATTTATCCTACAAGGTTGAATTTGAAACTACAAACAATGTGGCAGAATATGAGGCTATTGTTTTGGGTTTGAGGGATTCCAAAGACATGAGGATTGAAGAGCTAGCAATGTTTGGATATGTTGAATTAATTGTTCATCAAATCAAAAATTTGTATCAAGCTAAACACCCTGGGTTAAGGACTTACAGAAATGAAGTTTGGGATCTTGTTGATAGTTTCTTCTTATGTTTTAATATATCATTTGTTCCAAGAGAGGAGAACACTATGGAATATTCCTTGGTTGTTTCAACAAGTAATTTCATAGTTCCATTTCCCCCTAAACTCAAATATGATGTGGAAGTGAAGTATAGACCCCCTATACCTGACAATGTCAAACATTGAAAGGTTTTTGAGAATGATCTTGAGATAAAAATATTTCTTGAGACTGTGGATGATTTTTCTACCTTACATATTGATCAAGATCATGATATTGGAAAAATCCCTCATGTTGGTGTTTTTATGAATAAAATTGACGATCATATTGTTCATTTTCCCAGTAATCATATTCAAAAAGGACTAGTTCCTTTGGAGATATTTTTTGATAGAAATGATGTTGTTGTAAAGGTTAAAGGTTCAACTGAAAATATAATGTGACTGAATGCAATTTAGGTACAGAGAAGGAGCCAAAGTATGTTAAGTTGTCTAGCATCTTGTCAAAGGAACAAAAGGATGAATATGTTAAGCTTCTAAAAGAGTTTGTTGATGTGTTTTCCTAGAAATATGAATATTTGAGAACATGTGACACAAACATCATTGAACATAAGATCCCTTTGAAAGAGGAGACCAAGCCATTTAGGCATGAACTTAGACATATAAATCCTATGATGTTGCCTATTATGGAAAAGGAAGTAAAAAAGATTTTGGATGCTAAAATCACCATTACTTTGAGATACTCTGAATGGATGACTAACTTGGTCCCAGTGAGGAAGGAGAATGGGGAAATCAGACTATGTGTCGATTTCATAAATCTGAATAGAAGATCTAAGAAAGATAATTACCCCTTACCAAATATGGAGCATATTTTACAGAGGGTGACAGGTTCATCTAAGATGTCTATGATTGATGGATTTTTTGGCTATAATCAGATCTTTGTCTTGCCTGAAGATAGAGAGAAGACAACCTTCACTACTCCTTGGGGCACATTCATGTATGCCAAAATTCCCTTCAAATTGATGAATGCAGAAGCGACCTTTCAACGAGAAATGGACATTACCTTTATTGGAGAGAAGGACAAGTTTGTTGTCATCTATTTAGATGACATCATATTGTTCTCACAATATGATAAAGAACATTATCATCATTTGAAAAATGTCTTCTTGAAGTGCAGAAAGTTTGGTCTCTCTCTCTCAATCCTAAAAAGTCATTGTTTTCTATGAAGGATGGAAATTTATTGGGGAACATTGTATTATCATAAGGGGTAATAATTGATTCAAGCGGAGTAGAAGCCATCTAGACCTTATCTCTCCCTATATCCAAGAAACAAGTTCAGTATTTCTTGGGGAAAATCAATTTTCTAAGAAGGTTCATTTCAAATTTTGTTGAATTGGTAAAGTACATTACTTCCATGCTTAGGAAAGGAAATGGGTCAAATGGACTACTGAGTCTCAAGATTATTTTGATCAAATAAAAAAGGCTTTGATTGAAGCACCTGTGCTCATCAGCCCTGACTTCTCCAAGGATTTTTTGATAGTTTCCTTTGTTTCATTTGATACAGTGGTTGCTATTTTATTCCGGAAAAATGCAGAAGGGTTAGAGCAGCCTATTTCCTTTTTCATTTGTGCATTGAGGGATGCAGAAATTAAATATGATATCATGGAAAAGCAAGATTATTTTTTCGTCAAAGCCCTCAAGGATTTTAGAGTATATGTTCTACATTCAAAGATTGTTGCATATGTCCCTTCAACCTCAGTGAAATATATACTTATTCAACCTGACATAGATGGGAGGAGGATCAAATGGATTGCCAAAATTCTGGAATTTGACCTTGAAATAAATCCCACTAAATTGGTGAGAGGCTAAGGTTTAGCTAGGTTGTTGGTTGAATCAAATTGAAAATATTTGGGGGTTAATTTATTGAACATAAACTCAGAAAATAAGCAAGTTGAGTTGGTTGATAAAGGTTCTCATGTCATCCCAATGTTGGTAGAATCCACTTGGTATAAGGACATCATATATTTTCTGCAAAAATTGCAACCTCCTGATGGTTTGGAAAAGAAAAAGGTAAGAGATTTGAAGCTTAAAGCAATTAGATATTGTCTTATTGATCAAGTTTTGTATTGGAAAGATCCTCTAGGAGTGATTTTGATATGTCTAGATCCACAGGAGACCCAAAAGGTCATGACTGATTTTCATGATAGTTTAGGTGGGTGCCATCACTTCTGGAGAACCACAGCCTATAAAATCCTCAGTGCTAGGTATTTTTGTCCTAGCCTTTTTACTGATGTTTGTGCAAAGATTAGATCTTGTGTCAAAGGCCAAAATTTTTCTTGAAAGAAGTAGCTCAAATATTTTCCATTGAACCATGTGGTAGCTTCAGGACCTTTTCAGCAGTGGGGTCTCGACTTCATTGGTGAAATTCATCCCACTTCAAGTGGTCATCATAGGTGGATTTTTACTGTCACTGATTACTTCACCAAGTGGATAGAAATCATTTCTACTAGGAATTCCTCCCACAAGGTAATCGTTATTTTTCTTGAGGATATCATGTCAAGATTTGGTTGTCCGAGCAAAATTGTTACTGACAATGTTGCATCCTTCAAGGATGAACCATTGATCAAGTTATATGAACAATATGGGATTACATTAGTTCACTCTACTCCTTACTACTCCCAAGGGAATGGATTGGCAGAATCCTTTAACAAGAGCCTTATAAATATCATCAAGAGATTCTTAGAAGAAAACAAGAAAGCATGGGATTCAAAGCTGAAATTTTCTTTGTGGGCTGATAGAGTTACAACAAAGAGGTCAATTGGTGTCTCTCCTTTTCATCTTATATATGGGGTTGATGCTATATTTCCTAATCATCTTGCCTTTCCAATGGAAAAATTCTTCCATAACTACCAAGGATAACCTGATGATATGGTCAGAAGGATACAACAGCTAGTGGAAGTGCAATATACTAGGGAGAAGCTACTGGACAAAGCATAGGACCATCACTAGAAGATAAAGCAATCCTTTGACAAGAAGGTAAGAAAATATTATTTCCAGTTGGGCGATCTAGTGATCAAGTGGGATGCACCCAAGCAAGACAAATTTAAACATGGTAAATTTGAAGCCTTGTGGATTGGTCCCTTCAATATTTCTAAGGTATTTTCAAATAACACTTATAAGTTGCAAAATTTGGAGGATTCTGAATTTTTTGGTAACCCTCTCAATGGAACTTTCTGAAAAAAAAGTGTTTTTCTTAAACCATGAGTGGATTTACATTCATTGTAAATATCATTTTTGTTTTATTTATGATTGAATAAGTGACCCCATATCCCTAGGATAAGAAACTAAAGTTGCTTGTTCGTAGCATCTCACAGGGAGCATGCCATCCCCTGTGGAGACAATGTTATCACATGAAGTTGTCATGGGTCTTTTATCCCTTAGGTTTTTAATTTTTATCTTTTAGTCTTTAGGTTTTCTTTATTTTTCTCTTTGTGATTTTCTTAGGTTAGTACAAACAAATAAATACTTGGGTTTTGGCTCATTTTTTGGCCCACACATATGATTTTAGCCTAGGTTCATTTTATGGTTCATGTATTTGACTCACCTTTTGAATTGACACCAAGAATTATCAACCCCATGATCCAAGGTTGTGGAGACTAGTGTCTTTCGCTCTATCTTGATCAAGATGTTGGTGATGGAAGAGTTGAAGAAAAGGAACATTCCTTGGGAATAATCCATTATCTCTTCCCATATGCAGCTAGATATAGCCTCTACCACTCAATCTAGGATGCATATCCCTTTGCCATCTAGTAGTGTATCCCCAAAAAGAACAAAAAGGAAGAGAAAAATCAAACCCACTACTCAAGACAAAGAAACCCCTAAGGAAATTGAAGAAGAAGAGAGGGAGGTTCATCTCTCCCCACAGAGAGATTTTTCACCTCCTCTTGCACCTGAATTGGAAGAATTCCCTTCATATACCAAAACCACAGCTAAGAGGGGAATGAATTTTCATCTCCCTTCACCTACTCTAGCAACTAATATTAGAATCAAGAATCCTTTTACTAGATCATCATCCCACAAGGAAGTTGTTGAAGAAGAAGTCTTACCCAAGGATTTCGTTCCAAGGAAAGAGAAAGATAAAGGTAAAGGAATTGAAAAGCCTTTTGAGGTGATAAATAGAGCCCATGTTCATAAGAAATATAAATGTAAATCCACTAAGAAACCTATTGAGTTTATCAACATCAACACTCCACCTAGTGATCCCACTTTTAAAATATTGATTAGACAGCTCAGGGAGGCTAGGAAAGAAGTTTCTCGTTTGAAGGCAGAAAGCTTGACTAAGAGAAGAAATATGAAGGAGCTCATGGACAGGTATAGTGAAACCCTTGATCTGGCAAGGTTTTCAGCAAGAAAATCCATGCCTCTCCATAAGAAACTTAAGACCCTCTAAAGGAAAAACAGAAGCTTTCAATCCCAAAATAGAAAGCTCAAAGAAGAATTGTAGCATTTCAAGGATGAACTGGCCCTGAGGAACTTAAATGTTCTAGTACAAGATGCAATAGAAAGAGATGAACCAACACTTAAGAGGAGTACCCTTGCAAAATAAAAACATGTTGATATGACAGAGGGAAGTTCTCGTCCAACAAGGAGGAGTGCTAGATTGATGAAGTAGTTGGGGGATGACAGATCCATTTTTGTGGGTGATATTTTTTCGCAAAGTTTGAAATGATCAAGGAAGTATGATTTTTCCACCTATACAAGCATTTATAGGCTTCTAGTCCATTAGATAATTTTTTTTTTTTTTTTT
>JZKD02S1857458.1:47327-57719 GCA_000966675.3 Picea glauca | reverse complement strand
CGGTTAATTTTTGTATTTAAAAGAAAGTGTGGTACATTCAAAACATTGCCATTATTTAGCACTAAAGGTTCCCACTGAGTTCGTATCACATACAATAAACCACGCCGATGTCGTGCCCAACTTGCTCGGTGGCAATGAGACCACAAATATCTTTACAGCAAAAGAGCAAAAGAAAAATTTATCAAGAGTCACTTAGGAAAGTACAAGGCACATAACTACCCATTATGGGTCCCCTACACATGAACCTTTTCCCAGGTTATTACTTGCACCTTGCACTATGTTATTTTCTCCCGCCATCTATTGTTCCTCGCGAAGCTGCACAGTTGTATCTTGTGCTTCCTGAAGTTGTCTCTATAGCCAAACCGTGATTCCTATGCAACCCTACGACGTCGATGTCTCCTGGTCTTTTTCCACCAACTAGCATCACAACTCTCTATTTTCTCAGTAGAGTTCAACTATTGTGAGTTGAGCCTGCTCTAACTGCTAAGTTGGATTTTCGACGGAAGTGCCCAACACTTTTTCCCTTCCCTTTCATCTCCCACCTCCTCTACTGGTAGTCCCAATCGTCTCCGAACAATTGGTAAACATCGCAGGCCCCTCAGGGGGTGGACGTGCACTCAGCCTAGCCAGGAGGTGGTCCTCCTCTCCTTTTCCATATCTCTCCTAGGCCTTCCTCTTCTCTGTGTTTTCAACTCCAAAGAAGGCATGGTTCCCAGCATGGCTCTTTCAGACATACCTTTTTCCACCCCAAGCTCCACTGGAGACATTGTTGTCGTCTCCAAGCATATGCATGTACCTCCTGTTAGAGCTTCAAGTACTCGAGAAGCCAATAAGAAAGAGTCCCAAGCACGCTGGGGCTTAGACTTAGTGCTCTGGCTTCCTCTCAGACCCCACCCTGTGTTTGAAGGAGACCCCATGACGCAACATCATAGGGACCCAGGCATCTACATGTGATAAATACTATTACGCAGGACTTCGCCAAGATAAACTCGTCAGACCAGAATTCCATAGGATTTAATCTCGGCATATGCATTCCCCACAAATATCATAGAATTTATAGAGAAATGAAGTAATGAAACAAAGCATGTCAATAAAACACTCGCACCTGGTGACATGATGTTTTTCGAAACTCAACGTGCCACAACTTCTCGACGGATGCAATCCAGAACATGTAAATGCTATCGAATCAAAGTTGCAGGGAACGTGCGGTACGATCCTTTCAATCTTTTTGAACTTTCAAACCTTCGTTATTGACGAATGATGTTTGACACACTTGGTGATATAGATTCTGGAGGCATTTAACAACTTCCTCTTTACGGTATACGACCTTTTGGGAGCACACATGCACACACCCATCTCTGATGCCTCCTTTTAGCCCCAATGGTCAAGTGATTACTATGATAGTTTATATGCTCATGTTTGTCGTACTTGATTTTCCACCCTATGGCACGCTGATGTAATTCATTTAAACTAAAGAGAAGCAGCGGCTTTGGCTAGGTCATCATAGGTAATTCAAAGGAGCGTCTGGGATCACGTAAGTATTAAAATGACTGGGACTAGAGAGCTACGCAGGTATGCATTAATATTTTAGATTTATTTATGTCTTATCATAGGTTTCTTAATCACTAAACTATCTCTACTTTGATTGTAGGAAAAATCCTCTCGACTACCGAACAAAGCTCATCCTGTGACCTCGCTGAAGAAATAAAGGAAACATTGAAACTGAATTGTCAGAGCAATGAAGGATGTTAGGCTCCCCGAGTTTGGCACCCCCAATGAATTTGTCAACCTGAGCGATGTGTTCCAGTTATATACTGAACAGGACTCACTGTGAACCGAATAGTTCCCAAATATAATTGGTGCAAGGCCAGGGCAAGTACAACAGTTCACAAAACATCCGATCATATCCCGAACCACACTTCAACAATTGAACTTCATTCTAACAAAGTATCGGGTGCATGCAACTGACATCAGGGGGATATATGTGGCTCCAATGGAACAACACAGATTTCTATGGGCCAACACTTGTGAAGAGCTATTTATCAGTTGGTCTAAATATGAAAGGAGTCACCCTTTTCAAGAAATATCTTGGTTGGACTGTTGAAGAAACTTTTAGATGATAACGCCTCGTGGAAATTTTGGTTTGGTTCAAACTATACTTAGCTGTTAATTTCAGTTGAATTTTATAATATAAATAAGGACATCAACCAATTAGTCAGGGGTCGATGGTTTTTGTAAGAACTCTTTATTTTTGGTTTTTGATAACTATTTTGAGACTGCTATGAACTGAGAAGTCCCGTTGGACCAAAGACAAGTTTTTTTCATCAGATGTATGTGATTGGAGTCGAAGAAGAATTACTTCCTATCATGTTCCATGAATGATGCAGTAAATGAGTAAGAGATATTAATTATGTTGTCAAGTTATCTGGTGCAATGTTTTGATGTTCTTTGCTTTACTGATGAAGATAAAATTGTTGTATTGTTATGTGATGAATGTTATGGTAGATGAATTATTTTTCTTACTGTGATCTTGATTACATATGTGTTTTCTTTCTGTTAATTAGTATTCTCAGACAATAATTGGATGCTCATTTGGTTAATGTATTAGTACTAGACCCTTTGGCATAGAATCACTATCTGCATGTTTGAGCAGCGGGTTATCCCAAGCTCAACCTCTTCCCAATAGTTAAAATTATGTCCTGTTATTTGTCAAGTTGGTTTATACTGGCTTGCATCTCTCATACTAGCCCCACCCAAGAGAAATACAGAAAAAGAATTGTCTTAACTAAAGGAAGATCCTTCACAACATAAATCCCATCGATAAATCAGCGAGATCGCAAGATCTGGAGAATCATTCCATCTTAAATGTTGCAGAATCTAATTGGGCCTCGGTGGCAAGTTTGGTTCCTGTTGTTGAGTCAAGGGATTTAAAACCCATCAACAAAATTGGCGCCAGAAGGAGGGCCTGAGAATGAATGGTTGAGTATATAATTTATATAATATTTTGAACAACCTAGTCATTCAACAGACAGCCCACACTTACTGAGTACTCCCGAAGCAGGTAACTCACCCCAACCCGAGGAAGAACCTTTTCATCCTGAAATACCTTATGCCCTTCCTCATGAGGAAGTGAATCAGTTCCGGAGAATCACTAGAGTCTACACCAGAAAAATCGGCGTGTTTTCCTTAGATCCTATCCTTCCTCAAAGAAAACAACAAAGCAAACCAGTGGTTAGTACTTCTGAAGAAGTTTTCATAGACTCTGTAGAAGACTTGATATATTTCACAATTACCAAAATCCAAGAACCTCTTGATCTAATACCTGAAACACCAGCCGGTAATATCTCTGAGCCAAACCATTTTTTGAAAGAAGAGGAGCTCAACTCAGATTCTAAAGATATGGAAGGTAATAATGATCATGGGGGAGAAAGGGAAATCCCACTCCAAGAAAACCAACCTTGTTTGGTCGGAGACGTCATGGTCATCCCAGGATGAGTACATAATCTTCCCCAGAACTTGAAAAAGCTGCTCCCCAAGTATGATCCCGAGACTTCAGGCTTACCTGAAGATCATATCAAGAAATTCATACTTGCGATCAGGCTGATGAGCGTTCAACATGAAGATGTAGTCTGCATTTTTTTTCCCTACACGTTTGAAAATTCAGCTTCCACGTGGTATTTTAATTTGCCAGTAGGATCTATAACCAGCTGGACTAAGTTCCAAAAAGATTTTTTAGACAAGTTTGTGGAAGAAACTACTACGGGAGCCCTGATAGATGAGTTTTTCGCATCCACCATGACCCCAAAAGAGAGGGTCAAATATTTCAATCAAATATTCTTGACCATTTTAAACAAATTCCAGCCCATGGCCAAACCAACTCAAGAAATGCAAATCGAGGTTTATGCCAATGCGCTTATGGCTTCTATTTCTATGTTTGTGAAAAGAGTCACTAAGAAAACCCTTGCGAAAAAATTTAAAGAAGCCAATACGATAGAGTTCCAGATGAAAGGATGTAAGGAAGGCCAGGATTCTTTAGCGAAAAGAGAGGCTCGACCCTCTCCTAGGAAAGGACTCCTTTTACCTAGACCATCGAGGAAACTAGCTAAACAAACTCCTGACAAGGGTAATAGGGATATAGAGGATCTGCAACACATGGTTAAGAAATTATCAAATCATATTATAAACATGAAGAGAAGGAAAGGGGAGGGAAACCTAGGCCAAAGTCCCTATACGCCTTTCTTTAAAAGAAACCCTTCATTCAAAGCAATTGAACATCCCCCTACCAACTTAAATATTGATTTAGGGAATGTCGTGTCTGATTCTTTTTGCACATATCACCAGGAAAACCACTCTGAAATAAACTGCCCCCAATGGGTACATGCCATGAATTTGATGGCCAATCGATTCCTAGATGAAGTCTCCCCAACCGAATAGCCAAGTAGTTTGGCTATCAATGGTGTAGATCAGGAATATATTGATCCAAAATGAGACATGGCCATGCTGATATGGGATCCCAACCTGATCATGCCTTCCAGCAACCTATTTGAGTCCCATGAATGACCCGCGGAAGTCTTGACGACATAGATGCGCAGTAAGGGTCCGCCTGGATCGAAAGATGTCGACGTCGCCTAGGTATTGAAGAGTAAGGCAACCCCCGATCACCCGAAAATGCCTTCCACTTTCGGCAAGAAACCTATAAGAATTCACACTGGGAATCACCCAAACTAGATTATAACGTGGTCGAAGATTTGAAAATGTTAAGGACCAACATATTTGTTATGGACATGTGTAGGATCCCACAACAAAAGGACTTTATATTGCAGGATCTGAACTCCATAATAAACCTGACGGTGGCAAGTGAACTGGAAAGAAATATGTCCTCCATATATCCACTGAGCAAGCCAACTATGAACACTTGTTCGGGAGATAGGAGGGAAAATCCCTTTGTTCCACCTTTCCTCCTGGCGTTTGAAGTCTTCAACAGGAACCTTCACAACTTCTTGGTAGAGTCTAGTGCGTCTTCCAACATGATTCCCTTGGTCATTTGTAATAAATTAGTCATTGTCCCTCTCAAAAGTGATAAGAATGCCATACAATTAGATAGAACCCAAGTCAAGTTCATGGGAGAACTCAAAGATGTGATTATCAGGATAGCGACGCATCCTAATTTTGTGTAAGTAATTGACATCATTGTAGTAGATATCCCAGAGGCATATGGGCTATTACTGAGCTGAGATTGGTCTGAAAATCTCAATGGGCATTTCAGTATAGATTGGGCACACCTTTGGCTACCACTGAAAGGATACAACAACATGATTAGGATTGATAAGGAGAAATATCTGAAGCATACAGACACTGATATAGAAACCCTGAATGAACCCACATCCATGGGCTTTCCCATGTTGGGTAATTATTCATGTGATTCCCATTTCGGGAAATTTTCTCCTCTCCTATCTAATGTTTTGTTTACCCAAAAATCTGAAATGATTTTCCAAGAAGAATCACTGGTGCCAACGGGAGACTCTCTCTTCTTTCAAAACTCTACATTATGACTTGTGGGAGAAAAGATCAGAGAACAAAACATTAAAGAGGAAAGAGAAAGGAGCAACTGTCATTCACCCATTTGGACCCTCTATTTTGATGGATATAAATCACAACAAGGGTCAGGAGCAGGGTGCATCCTCGTCGACCATAAAGGTAAACGTCATTTCATGTCCTGTAGACTAGAATTCGAATGTACGAACAACACTGTCAAGTATGAAGCTCTAGTACAAGGGTTAAAGAAAGCCATAGATATGGATGTCAAAGAATTGAAAGTTTTTGGAGACTCTAAAATTATTGTTAGACAAGTAAGGAATACTATACATTGCAATTCGCCTCATCTTAAGAACTACCAGTAGGAGGTGCATAGGTTAATAGAGTGCTTTGAGGCTTTCAATATCACGGTGATTCCTAGGGAAAATAATATTCTTGTCAACTCTTTATCCATGCCCTCTTATAGACTATCACTTATATAAGATTATGAAGCCTCCCAATTCACTGTAGAACTTCTCTACAAACCATCGGTACCTAATAAAATTTCTAATTGGAAAGTCTTTGAGAGATATGAACAGATCATAAAATTCTTGACCAACCAAGATAATTTCAAAGATCTCGCTATTGACGATGAAGAGTTCCAAGAGAAATCAATAGGAACCGATCTTTGGACAGAACCAAAGGCTCACACAATCTTGAGGGGGGTAGCTAATCTAGAGAATCTGTTTGATCTGAAGGAATGATTTAAAGGACCTAAAAACGCAGAGACTGGTAGCTCTTTCCCCCTCCATGAAACTGTAAATATTGGAACCCCAGAGAACCCGAAGAATGTGAACCTCGACAAAACCATATCTAAGGAAGAGAGGAACGCCTACCTAAAATTATTTAGACAATATCAGGACATCTTCACATCGTCCTATAAGGATTTGAAAACATATGACACCCACATTATTCAACACACCATCCTGTTGAAACCCGAAATAAAACCTTTCCAGCAAAAGCTCTGAAAGTATCATCCATCTCTAGAAACTCTCATGTATCAGGAGTTAAGGAATATTTTAGATGCAAAGATAATTTTCCAAGTTAGGCATTCCACCTGAGTAGCAAATCTTGTTCCNGGTGGTAGTGAGATCACAAATATCTTTACGGAAAAAGAGAAAAAGAAAAATTGATCAAGAGTCGCTTAGGAAAGTACAAGGCACAAAACCACCCATTATGCATCCCCTACACATGAACATTTTACCAGGTTACTACTCGTGCCTTGCACTATGTTATTTTCTCCCGCCATCTTTTGTGCCTCGCGCAGCTACACAATTGTATCTTGCGCTTCCTGAAGTCATCTCTGTAGACCATGCTTTTTGCGCAACCATGCGACGACGATGTCTCCTGGTCTTTTGCCACCAACTGATGCTACAGCTCTCTATTTTCTTGGTATATTTTGGCTATTGCGAGTTGAGCCTACTCTAACTATTGATCTAGACTTTTGATTGAAGTGCCCAGTTCTTTTTCCCTTCCCTTTCGTCTCCCGCCTCCTCTACCGATAGTCCCAACCAGCTCTAACCAGTTGGTAAACATCACAGGCCCCTCAGGGGGTGTACATGCACTCATCCCGGACAAGAGGCGATCCTCCTCTCCTTTTTCCATATCTTTCCTAGGCCTTCCTCTTCTCCATGGTTTAGGCTCCAGAGAAGGCATGGTTCCCAACATGGCTCTTTCAGACATACATTTTTCCACCCCAAGATCCGTTGGATATGATGATGTCATCTCCAAGAATATGCCTCTACCTCCTGTTGGAGCTTCAAGTACTCAAGAAGACAATAAGAAAGAGTCCTAGGAACACTAGGGCTCAGACCTGGCACTCCAGCTGCCTCTTAGACCCCGCCCCATGTTTAAAGGAGACCCCATGATGCAACAGCACAGGGACCTGGGCGTCTTAGGTGATAAAGACTATTACGTGGGACTTCACCAAGATAAACTCGTCAGACCAGAGTTCCAGAGGATTTAAGCTCGGCTTATGCATTCCCCACAGATCTCCTAGAATTTATAGAGAAACGAAGGAATGAAACAGAGCGTGCCAANAAAACACTGTCATTATTTAGAACTAAAGGTTCCCATTGAGTTTGGATCACATACAATAAACCACACCGATGTCACAACCAATCGGCCCAGTGGCAGTGAGATCACAAATATCTTTACGGAAAAAGAGAAAAAGAAAAATTTATCAAGAGTCGCTTAGGAAAGTACAAGGCACAAAACCACCCATTATGCATCCCCTACACATGAACATTTTACCAGGTTACTACTCGTGTCTTGCACTATGTTCTTTTCTCCCACCATCTTTTGTGCCTCGCGTAGCTACACAATTGTATCTCGCGCTTCCTGAAGTCATCTCTGTATACCATGCTTCCTGCGCAACCATGCGACGACGATGTCTCCTGGTCTTTTGCCACCAACTGATGCTACAACTCTCTATTTTCTTGGTATATTTTGGCTATTGCGAGTTGAGCCTACTCTAACTATTGATATAGACTTTTGATCGAAGTGCCCAGTTCTTTTTCCCTTCCCTTTCGTCTCCCGCCTCCTCTACCGGTAGTCCCAACCAGCTCTAACCAGTTGGTAAACATCACAGGCCCCTCAGGGGGTGTACATGCACTCATCCCGGACAAGAGGCGATCCTCCTCTCCTTTTTCCATATCTTTCCTAGGCCTTCCTCTTCTCCATGGTTTAGGCTCCAGAGAAGGCATGGTTCCCAACATGGCTCTTTCAGATGTACCTTTTTCCACCCCAAGATCCGTTGGATATGATGATGTCATCTCCAAGAATATGCCTCTACCTCCTGTTGGAGCTTCAAGTACTCAAGAAGCCAATAAGAAAGAGTCCTAGGAACACTAGGGCTCAGACCTGGCACTCCAGCTGCCTCTTAGACCCCGCCCCATGTTTAAAGGAGACCCCATGATGCAACAGCACAGGGACCTGGGCATCTATAGGTGATAAAGACTATTACGTGGGACTTCACCAAGATAAACTCGTCGGACCAGAGTTCCAGAGGATTTAAGCTCGGCTTATGCATTCCCCACAGATCTCCTATAATTTATAGAGAAACGAAGGAATGAAACAAAGCGTGCCAATAAAACATCCGCGCCTCATGACCTAATGTTTTGGAAAATCAATGTGCCACAATTGCTTGACGAATGAAATTAAGAACATGTAAACATTATCGAACCAAAGTTGTAGGGAATGTGCGGTACAATCCTTCTGATCTTTTTGAACTTTTGAACCTCCGTTATTGACGAATGATGTTTTCCACGCTTGGTGATATGGATTCTAGAGGCATTTAATGACTTCCCCTTTATGGTATTCAACCTTTTGGGAGCACACACATGCACACCCATCTCCGATGCATCCTTTCAGCCCCAAAGGTCAAGTGATTACTATGACAGTTTATACGCTCATGTATGTCATACTTGATTTTCCACCCTATGGCACGCTGATGTAATTCATTTAAACTAAAGAGAAGTGGTGGCTTCAAATAGGTCATCAAAGGTCATTCAAAGGAGCGTCTGGGATCACGTAAGTATTAAAATGAATGGGACTAGTGAGCTATGCATGTACGTTAATATTTTTGATTTATTTATGTCTTATCGTAGGTTGCTTAATCACTAAACTATCTCTACTTTGATTGTAGGAAAAATCCTCCCAACTATCAAACAGAGCTCATCTTGTGACCTTTCCAAACAACTAAAGGAAACACAAAAATTGAATCGTCGGAGAAATTAAGGATGTCGAGATCCCCAATTTCGACACCCCCAATGATTTTATCAACCTGAGTGACGTGGTCCAATTATATGTCAAACATGACTCATTGTGGACCAAATAATTCACAAAGATAACCGGTGCAAGGCCAGGGAAGTACAAAAGTTTGCAAAACATCTGATCAAAGCCCAAACCATGCTTCAGAAATTGAACTTCAATCTAACAAAGTATCGGGCACATGCAACTGACATCAGGGGGATATATGTGGCTCCAATGGAACAACACAGATTTCCATGGGACAACACTTGTGAAGAGTTATTTATCAACTGGTTTGAATATGAAAGGAGTCACCCTTTTCAAGAAACATGTTGGGTGGAATGTTGAAGAAACTGTTAGATGATAACGCCATGTGGTGACTTTTGTTTGGTTCAAATTGTACTTAGCCATTAATTTTGGTTGAATTTGATATTATAAATAAGGACATCGACCAATTAGTCAAGGGTCGATGGTTGTTGTGAGAACTCTTTCTTTTTTGTTGTTGATAACTATTTTGAGACTGCTATGAACTGAGAAGTCCTTATGGACCAAAGACAAGTTGTTTTCATCAGATGTATCTGATTGGAGTCGGAGAAGAATTACTTCCTATCCTATTCCATGAATGATGCAATAAATTAGTAAGAGAAATTAATTTTGTTGTCAATTTATCTGGTGCAATGTTTTGATTGTCTATGCTTTAATGATGAAGATAAAATCTTTGTGTTGTTATGTGATGAATGTTATGGTAGATGAATTATTTTGCTTGCTATGATCTTGATTACATATTTGTTTTCTTTTTGTTAATTATTTTTCTTAGACAGTAATTGGATACTCATTTGGTTAATGTATTAGTACTAGACCCTTTGGCATAGAATCATTGTCTGCATGTTTGAGCAGCAGGTTATCCCAAGCTCAACCTCTTCCCAATAGTTAAAACTTTGTCCATTTATTTTTCAAGTTGGTTTATACTGGCTTGCATCTCCCATACCATCCCCACCCAAGAGAAGTAAAGAAAAAGAATCGTCTTAACTAAAGGAAGAGCCTTCACAAGAAAACATAAATCCCATC
>JZKD02S1857447.1:50407-66120 GCA_000966675.3 Picea glauca | reverse complement strand
TAGTGTTGTTCCTCCCAATTCCAATGAGATATTACATTGAGAGGTTCCTCCAAGTATAATTCCCAAAATGACCTCTTCAGTGAATTTAATTGACTTATAGCAAAAAATACTCAAAACCATGGAAATAGTCGAAATGCCACGTAACCAAAGCCAATATGTGCGGAATGGCTCATAATGATGAAATAGGATGAGTAATTCAAGCTGGACCCCACAATGCCTCTTAATAACCCCTGTACTTGATATAACATCCATTTGGCTACTCTGGTCATCATAAACCTCTGCACTGTGATGATGTCCCAAAGTGGGGACATTACATCTTCTCATTGGTCTATAATGAGTGGTTAGGAATGGGAAAGATAAGTAGCTCAAGTAGAAAAAGATGATATGAAAGAGAACATTGAAAATGCTAGGTTTTTTTCATTGTCTTTAGATGAGGTTAAAACTATTGATAATACTTCATGGATCTACATGAGTATTTATATGGTTAATTACCATATTAGGCATTCCTATCTACTTGGGATTCACAAAATGAGGGACAATTCTAAAGATGAAAATATTTATGAACTTGTTATTAATAGTTAGAAGGAAATTGGTGGTATGAATCATTTAATGATCACAAAAAGTTGGTATGTGTTGGATCAGATGGAGCATCAATAATGCAAGGACAAATGAATGGCCTTTATGTTAGACTATAAATATCAACTTCATCATATATGTTGAGTATTCATTATATATCTCATAGGATGAATCTTGCATTTAAAATAGTAAGAAATTTTTCATCTGTTTCAAAGTTGAAGGTTTTGTATGAGAGGCTCATGCATACTTTTGTCGTAGTTCCAAACGATTTCCAGAGTTCCAAAAATTTGATGACAATGTTACAAATGGAAACAATCTTTTAAAATATGTTGATACAAGATGGAGCTCATTGAATGGACCAACTCAAATACTACTTAGTGAGTACCACTCCTTGGTAGGGATGATGTATGAACATTGCTTCACTGTAGATAGAGCTCAAGATATTCTCTTTCGACTAAATGACATAGAGACGATATTAGCATTGGTTGAAATTATTCTTATGCTAGGTGAAATGAATGTCCTCATGAAAATTTCTCAAAGTCACAGAATGTATATTATAGAATACACAAATGCAAGAAAATTAACATGATTTTCATTGGATAATTTGTATATGATGCTAGAGTCTTTTACAGGTCCATGGTTTACAAATTGGACTATGATCATTGATATGGAAACTACTGAAAACAAATTGAAGTTTTATGAAAAATGGATACTATGTATGGAAATGCATGGGTATATGGTTCCCTTTCATTATACTGGTAAGATACGATGAACCACCAAAGAGTGCATTGAGTCAAGAGAACTATTCGACAATGTTTCCATTTCAATGAGACACAACTTGATAGAAATTGCAAAATCACTAGCATCAAAGATAAGAGAACGATTTCCTCGAGATGAATTATTGGATACCATGTCTGTGTTGTACCCTCAATATTGGAAAAATCAACAATGTCAAACCACTTTAAAATCTGTCTTTTTGGTAAAATTAAAAACTTTAGTGCACCACTTTTTCCAGAAGGTCCAGATATATGGAGAACAGGTTCAAGGTATTTTAGATTCATAAAAATTGTTTCAACAAGCCACACACTTCGCTGAAACAATGTAGAAGCAATTTCATGTTTTGGAGAATAAAAATATTATGGACTATTTTAGATGCTAGCCAATACTTACAGGAAAACATATCGAAATATTTCAAATTAGCAAATGTGTGTCTTATTGTGATTTTGGGATAAGTGGAGGACGAGATAATTTTTAGCACACTATCATTTTTGAAGTCAAAGACGAAAAACAATCTTGATAAACATATGGATATATGTTTAATATTATATGTAACTAATAGGCTATGCATGGCAGAAAATGTAACTCCACTGATGTACTTTGCATTAACATGAGAGGTGCATAAATACAACTAGAATTATTGTTGGTATTCCCTAACATATGACTCTTCCTATCAACTACAACTCTTCATATTTTCATTATTATTACAATAAGGCAACCCCAAGGATTACGTGTCTAACATCCCCCCCCATTAATCTGAAGGGATGTTTGTGAGTCCAAGCATCATTCCAGACTTTTCAAAATTTTCTCTTCCAAGCGCTTTGGTGAATATGTCCGCAATTTGCTTATTTGTGGAGCATCGTCTCAAGTGAATAGTCTTGAAATTTACATGATATTGAATCAGGTGATACTTTGTGTTGATGTTCTTAGTTTGATCATGGGATCTGGGATTCTTGACCAAATTGATTGTAGAAGTATTTTCAACTAGAGGATGAGTATAATTCACTCGTTTCTCCTACAAATCTTCAAGTATTTTCTTGAGCCACACAATCTCCTTCATTTATTCTGCAACTTCCACATATTCTGCCTTTGTTGTGAATCTATTGGAACTGGCCATTTGCATGATCTTGAGGAGACAACTGTTGATCTAAGACGCATGATATATCCTGAAGTTGACACTCCATTTTCCTTATCCGCAACAAATTTCGAATCAGAATATCCAATTAGGTTGAAGTCATCCACCTTAGAGTACCCGAGTCCAAAATCCCAAGTTCCTTTCAAGTATTTTAGAACTCTTTTTGCAACATATCAATGTTCTTCACAAGGATTTTGCATATACCTGGAAAGATTCCCAACAACAAATGAAATGTCTAGTTTGATGGTAGTGAGATAGATAATACTTTCCACAAACTATCTATACTTAGTTTCATCCTAAAATTCATTTCTTTCTTTTGATGTGAGTTTCAAATTATGTTCCATTGGAGTAGAAACATGATTGCATTCAACCATGCCAAACTTGTTCAAAATTTCTCCAATGTACTTCTTCTAGGAGATGAATATGTACCTTGGATTTTGAATCACCTCAATGCCCAAATAATAGTGAATATGTCACAAATATGTCACCTCGAAGCCTTTCTTCAACTCTTTCTTAATGGATGTAATTTAGCTTTCATTGTTCCTTGTTATCAACAAATTGTCTACATATACTACAAGATATACAATAGTTTTTCCAACTTTCTTGACAAACAAAGTTGCATTGTCAAGATTGAAATGCTCGAAATTCAATTTGAAAATATGCTTAATTTTCATACCATGCTCATGGTGCTTGGTTCAGGCCATATAAGGATATGATGAGACTCCATACCTTATGTTATTTTCACTTCACAACAAATCCCTCTGGTTGGGACATGAAAACATTCTCTTTCAAGACTCCATTCAATAAAACAATCTTCAAATCTATTTGATGATTTTTCCATCCATTCTATGCTACCATGGAAAATAAAGTATGGATGGTAGCCCATTTCTCCATGGGAGAAAAAGTCTCCTCATAATCAACACCTTCTTTATGTGCAAATACTTTTTCCACAAGCCTTTCTTTGTGCTTTTCAAGTGAGCCATATGATATGTACTTATTCTTGAATACCCACTTGCAACTGATTAGTTTGGTTCTGAATGGAGGATCCACCAACTCCCATGTCCCATTCTTGATGAGTGAATCATATTATTTCTGCATGGATTCTTTCCATTCATCATGAGAAGTGGCTTATTTAAAGGAAGACGGTTCAAGGTTAGTAGATAAATTCAAATCACAATCATTTGAAACATCCATGTCATCTACATCACTTGAGTTTGAATTATCTTCATTACATTCATCTTGTCTTGAGGAAATTTTGGTTCTTGTATTTCCAACCTCATAAGGATGAACACTTTCAAGTGTTTTTGTGAGCCATTTTGGTGGACGTTTTTGAGATGGTCTAGGTTTCTCAGCTGATTGAGATAGTCTTGAGCTCTCATCAAGAATCAACTTTTCAATCCTCTCGATCACATCATCCAAATGAACTTCAGGTTCTGATGAAGTCGAAGGAACTTCTTCAGGTCGGGAAGATAGAAAAATAGATTCCAAAGATTGACCCAAGATAGGGATCCCCCCTTCAAGATGTGGAATCTCATCATCAAATTCATGATATGTCTTTACATGAGTGAATTTATCCAGATGATTAAGCCGCCTCTCAAAAATTTTGTCTTTCTTGGAGGATTCAATAAAAAATACATCTTTCGAAAAGATGAATTTCTTGTTTGTCTCATCGTAAAGATGATACCCCTTGGTGTTATTTGAGTACCCCAAGAAGATGCACTTCCAAATCCTTGCATCAATCTTTCTTATTTTCTCCTTAGTAATCAAGGCATAACAGGTGGAACCAAAGACCTTGAGATGCCTCACCGAAGGAATGTGGCCATACCAAATTTCATAAGGAGTCTTGTTTTGAAGAACATGAGATGGACACATATTTTTTACATAAACTACACATAATAATGTATCATCCCAAAACGTCAATTTTACATTCTTGAAAAACATCATGGAACAAACCATATTTAGGAGTGTTTTATTCATTCTTTCAACTACACTGTTCTATTGAGGATTGTATTGAATTGTTCTTTGATGCTTGATCCCATGTTGGTGAAGGTAGTTTTCAAATTCATTAGATGTATATTATTTTCCATTATCAATGTGAAGAGAGCCAATACGAGACCAAGTTTCATTTTGAATCCATACATGAAAAATTTTAAATGTTTCAAAAGCTTGTGATTTATATTTCAACAAGTACACCCAACACATCCTAGTGTAATCATCAATAAAAGATATGATATATTTATTTCCATTTGCAGAAGAAACAAATGTTGGTCTGCACAAATCATAATTAATCAATTCAATTATTCTACATTCTCTGGAAGTAGAATCATGAAATGGTTGTTTTCTATGTTTTCCAAGGATACAAGCATCACATTGCTTCAATTTCCTAGGGATAGTAGGAAAACTAGATACCAGTATGTGGTGAATTAGTTTAGATGGGTGACTTATTTTAGGGTTTCACTTAAGATCAAGGTTTCATATATCAAGTAACGATACTAACCAACAAAACAATTTGACCAATGTGAGGAATGTGAACAAATGATGGGTGTACTGGGTGCAAGGAGACTTTGCTTGAGTAATGAATGGAACACAAGATGGAAAAGGAATTGGTCATAGTTCCATAGGTCAGAGGCGCAAACATGAATATGTTTATGCACACTGGGGAAACAAAAATGGCAAGGAATCAAATCATGGATTTATCCCAGCTCTTATACCACTGTCAGGCTAGGTATGTCAGAAAATGTAACTCCACTGATGTGCTTTGCATTAACATGAAAGGTGTTGTTGAGATCCCATTTTTTCACTCACCAAACACTCTTTTTGGCCACCAATTCCCTATCTAGGCATCTAAACCCAACTTATTGTCACTTATTTCCACCCTTTTACAAGCTTAAGACCTTGGCTAGTGCATGGGGTCAAAGTTGTCTTATTTTGTTATTTTCTGAGTTCTTAGTAGATTAATTAGGATTCTTAAGCTATATTTTATCAATGATAAAATTCATGCTCACTTTTTTACTGTAACAACTGTTACCGCACCATTTCAGGCATTTCCATACCAACACAGGCATTCCGGTACCCGAGGTTGTAACTTCTCCTATTTTCATGTGCTTAGTTTGGATTTGGCCATATGGGTATTGTTGGTATGTACATCGAGATAAATTATAACCCATTCATTCGCGCCCAACATTCTCCTCTTCAACACGAGACCTCAAGTCAACTCTCAGGCATATCTTCCAGCGCAAAACCATATTTGGTGATCTAGATTAGTTTTGGCACGAAATGAGAGTGGAGATAAAATAAAGAAATGTACAAAGATATATCAGATATGCAATAATATAACTAAGATATATCAAATATATAACCATAAACACAAAGATACAATAATACACGATTTCTATTAATGAGTGAAATGTACAAAACTGTAGAAATATAGAGTGAAAGACTCGCTAGAATGGTGACATCTTATCTCCGAGAAGAGATGTGACAACTACACTCATTCACAAGAAGATGATTGTTACAATGAGGCTCCAAAGGAATTTTTAACATAAATAAAATCCAAAACCCTAACCACAGAAGATCAAAATCCAAAAGGTTTGTGGACCATGTTTTGGGTAGTTTGGTGTATCAACTTCCCAAGGGCGTAACTTTGGCATACAATCTCTATTTGTGGTGCACGATAGCGCGTTGGAAAGGTATCGATGAGGAGTTTCATTTCATAGGCTCAATCATGCCTTTTATGATCACTGAGGGGCCTGATCACTAAAAATAGTTGTTTAGGCCCTGAAAATGGCCCCATAAGTTTAGGACCCGAAAAATTGCAAAAAAATAGTAAATTGCCAACAAACTATTTTGATCCATTTGGAATAGGTGGGTGGCCACCGATATCCACATGGATAAATCCTCTCTCCTTAGGAAGAAATGGTCTCCATTTCATTGAGTTCCCGAGGGAGAGGGGGAAGTGTTTGATGAATTTGAACCTTAGTGAACTGCTTGCTTTGCTGGAGAAGTTGCGTTGCTTGGTTTGTGGAAGGTTGTCGAGAAATTGATGTTGGAAGGGTTGGAAATTTTTAACCAATCTGGATACATTAGATGTCCATGTACAAAAATAATATTTGTGCTTTGCTTCAATCTTATCGACCTGCTTTTGTTGGATAGAAGGTGCTTGGAATGAGGATGCAGTGGTTGCAATGTCCTTCTGTTCACCTTTTGAATAGATTGTCAAGAGGCTGAATGCTGTAGTATGAGATATTATCTTGCAACACTGTTTAGGTGGGACAATAGTCAAAACTACCTCTGGTATCCTATAGAGATGACCCCCTGAAGTAATAATGACACTACGATGTCGAGACTCATAAATAACATGGTGCTTCCACATATATGGCTAGCCCAAAAGAAAATCACAAACATCCAACAGGGACACATCACATAATACCTCATCCTTGAAAGGATGGATGTCATATGACAATCGACATTGCTGGCTGACACGAAGATCTCGTCCCTAGTGAAGCCACCCGATGTTGTATGGTTGCAGGTGTGGTGTTGTCAATAATCCCAATTGTTTGACGACCTATGTTGAAATGAGGTTCTTCTAGATTCCGCTATCAACAATAAAATGAAGCGGGGTCCCCTTCACCCACATATTTGAATGAAAAAGGCACTTCCCCTCTTCAGGATATGCTCGTTATTGTGGTTGAGTTGTTGTGGTCACGACAATAGAAATGGAGTCTGCATCGATGATCTGTCTTTTCCCATTATTTATGAATTAGATTCTGAATCAAGGTTCTGCTCCTTTTCTTTGATCTTTACCACCAATGATTGTTTTGAGCTACATTCATCAGTGTTGTGCCATGATATTTTGTGGAAATCACACCACTTTCCAATGTCCTTCTTCGTCTTTTCATGACCCTTATTTTCCCGTGGCTTGGACTAGTTTTTGGGAGGCTGTTTGTTAGGGTCGTCTTTATCATAATTTGGTTGTTGTGGATTTGCAAATTTGAACTCTTGTTTGTTCTGGTGCCTAAATTTTTGCTCAATTTTGACAACATATCGATAGGAAACTCCCAGTGATAAGATGTCCAGGAAATCCATTTTGGTTTGGATGTACCTATGCAAAGTCCCACAATATTTCAGAACCATATGTCACTCAAAGTATTTGATACCCAAATTGGTGTGCAATGTATGGAAAGTATTTTTGAAATATGACATTGTTTGGCCCCTCTCTTGTCGTAGTGTGGTCCATATCATGTACTGGTCATCATAGTTACCAATAGGGTAATATAGTTCCTTGAGCGCATCCACAAAAAATTCCCAAGTGGGCTCGACCCCATATATTCCAGACTTTGTGGAACTTTTCTCCCATTAATTTTCCCACCAATGTTTGACATGGGGGAGATTCTTAAGGAGTGTGAAGGTGATATTTTCCCCGTCGAAAAAATTATGAACAAAGAAGTAACCTTCTAGCAAATTTAACCATTTTTTTAGGGCATCCGCATCTATCTTACCTTCAAATATGGGAATATCAAAATTAACTTGTACCTTGAAAGGAGAGGTGCCTCCATAGTGGTTGCTTGATGAAGATGTGCCTACTGTTATCGGCGGGCGTTGAAGGATGTGGGAAAAATTCTCCATCATTTCGTCCCTTTGTCACGTGAGAGCTTACTCAAGCAACATATTAATAGAATCTTCTGCTCTTGCATTTTTATTTTCTTTCTCCATGGAGGGTTTCTTGGTCGTGTGAGAGAGACTGTCCTCAAGAGAGACAAGCTCGAGACCCAAATTTCTATACTCAGACCTTGTCGGGGACATGCACTGAAAAATGACCAAGATCAACCTGCTCTGATACCACTGATCCATATTATTTTTGGCACGAAATGCGAGTGAAGATATAATAAATAAATGTACAAAGATATATAAAATATCCAATAATATAACAAAGATATATCAGAGATATAACCATAAACATAGAGATACAATAATACACAATTTCTATTAATGAGCAAAATGTACAAAACTGTAGAAATACAGAGTGATAAACTCGCTAGAATGGCGACATCTTATCTCTAAGAAGAGATGTGATGGCTATGCTCATTCACAAGAAAACGATTGTTACAATGAGGCTCCAAAGGCATTTTTAACATAAAGAAAATCCAAAACCCTAATCCTGGAAGATGAAAATCCAAAAGGTTTGTGGACCCTGTTTTGGGTAGTTTGGTGTATCAACTTCCCGGGGCGTAACTTTGGCATACAATATCCATTTGGGGCACACAATAGCTCGTTGGAAAGGTATCAATGAGGAGTTTCATTTCACAGGCTCAATCATGCCTTTGGTGATAATTGAGGTGCCCGATTGTGAAAAAGCGTCATTTAAGCCCTTAAAATGGCCCCAAAAGTTTAGGATCCCCAAAACTACTAAAAATAATAAATTGCCAACAAACTGTTTTGAGCCAGTTGGAATTGGTGGGTGGCCTCCGATATCCACCTATATCATCTAGACCGATACTCATAAATAGAAAAGTATCTAGTTTGATCTAATTAGTTTCCTAAGTTTGTACTAGGGGTTAAAGGGAATCAAAGTCAATTTGATTTTCCAGTTTTGTAACTATTTCCCCCCCTGGCTCTACGAGAACAAGGGAAGTCAATGTAATCATGTGAAAACTCAGATATCAATTTATATGATGCATTACTCTATAAACAGTTGGTTGGATTTATTCTGCTAATTGTAATCGTGGATTCACTTAGTGTTGTGCAATATATTTCTGAATATCATACATTGTAATGAAAATGTTGTAAGTTTGACATAAGGTTTCTCTTTAATATAAATTTGGTTCAGTTGATTTTATTCTTGTATTCATGAGATTCTGAGGTCGTTTCACTCACTACCTGGGAAGGCATGGGCCCACCTCTCCCGGTAAGTCGAGTTTACTGTACAATAATTATTTTCTATTTGGTGTGGTTATTGTATGTGTTGAGTAATTTGTGTATCAGTGATCTCATTTGTAAAATTGGATTTTCTTTCATAACAATGTGATTTATAACTTTCATAGAGGATCATACCTCATATAATCATTATTTGAAGTTCCTTTGCATTTCTATATACACTATTAATTTCTAAAATAAGATTATAAATGCATGATGAGATGTGAGTTTGGCTCTTAATACTATGGAATGCATCCATACAGGAAATTAATTGTGTGAATGAATGCCTATTATTAATTCTTGATGTATTTTTAGGAAAACTCGAGTTTTATCTCTGTGATTCCTAGAATCAAATATTTTGGTAGATCTAGTAAGGATTCATTTGTGAACAAATTGGAAACCCTTGAACGAACGATATAATTGTATTACAGTCCTAACATTTTCTTAAAAAGATCAACTTGATTATCTGATTTGAATATCTGGGACAAATGATGAGATGATATAAAAGATTTGTGATGCCCTTGGGTCATGTTAGAGTTATTCAAGAAACATACCCCTTTTCATCTTAGAAGCTGAGTTGTCTTCACAAATAATCACTTGCACACATGAATCATATAACAAGATTTGCATCTTTGTATTCTGTATAATTCATTGGTAAACTCTATAGTATTAAGGGCATGATTCTTTGAGTTGTCAACAAGATTTTCCTTGTTGGTTTTAGTTTCTCGTTTTGTTGAGTGTTGTGTGACCTCTGGAGGTGTTTTCAATGATAAATAAGGTTTTATCTCAAGGAACAAGAGTGTAAGCTTGATTGTATGCAGTTTGTGTGTTTGTATTATTTTGTTGACAATTGTAAGTTTTCCTTTGATAGGTTAGTGTTAGAATTTATCTCATTGCTTCACACACCAGTAGATGTGTCAATATTAGTGACAAGGCTCGTACAAAGTCATTCCTCTACATTGAATCATATTTTATGAGTGTAAGAATGCAACAACACCAGTGAGTCTGTCATGCTTGTTGTGAAGTGAGTGTTTAGGATTGAGAATAGGTTAGACATCCAGAAGTTCTCTTAAGGTTGGCTAGTCTTATTCTAGGTCAGTAACAGATTTATGTGAGGACTTGATTGACCTAATAATGTTGAATGATGCATACACTTACCTGAGTAATTACCATTATGTTCTTATTTAATTTCTTGCTTATTTACTATGAGTATTAGTCAGTAGATTGCTTTCTTCCTATTCCCACAACTGGTAATGCACAGATTATGATCTAGACATTATAGGTAGAGTCATGGTATTTTGTCTTGATCATTGATTAGATGTATGGATTGTAATGATTTTCTGAGTTTCTTTTTGTCAAGTTACCTTATGTTTCAATGAATGATTGATAGATTAATTATTTCTCTTGCTCCTTGGAAGATAGATTAGGATATACTTTTGTCCTTTGCCTGCACATACTATGTTTGCAGTTCATCAATTTATGAATTCGGTTGAAACTTAAAAGGGATTTTAATACAACAATAATTTTAGCCAACATATTTGGTTTCGTTGCCTGGGAACTGCTAAAAGGTAAATGGTAAGAAGTTAGTTTCTTCGATTTGAGTTTTTTATTGGTTTTGAGTACTTTTTCAAATTGGTGGTGGAAATATAGTAATATGGGAGGTAAGAACCTACACTTCTACTATTGTGAGTCCTTCCAAACCCTATTTGGCATGTGGTTAACTAATTCTTAGGCTTAGGGACAATAAGGGTATATTTTTAAAAACAAATATTCTAGTAGATTTATTTGGTAGCAATAAGACTCCTCCTACTAACCTGACTGAGAGATATGCAAGGAGTATGCAGAAAAGAGAGGGTTCTACATCAAGGTTGGTGACCCCACAATATGAACCAACTGTAGAAAAGGTGCAGGGAGAAGAGGGAGAATTCATGGACCAACTAGCTAAAGATAAGATGGTTGGTGGGCCAACTTCAAACATTGATCCAACACTAGATCAAACTATCAATCTAGAGCTCATACACAAATTGCTTAGGACTCCCCACAACGTGATTATTTTACAAGTAGATATTGTTTTTATGGGAGGAATTCTAGAATTAAACGTGGGAGACAACTTCTTCATTCACCAAAATCCAGTTGCTAAGCCACCATTCTCACCAAGACCAGGGGAATTTAGTCTATTTGTCCACATGGCAGAAGAAGAGGGAAGGAATGTAGAACCAGAAGGGGAGACAAACTTCAAATTTCCAATTCTCAACTTGATTCTGAATGTGAATATGAAAAATATTCCCCCTTCGATCCTTCCAAATTTTAGAGGTACGGTTACAAAGGATCCAGATGCTTTTCTATTTGAGTTTGATATTATTTGTAGGAGTTATAATTACGTCAATGATGCACAAAAAATAAAATTATTTCCCGCAACCTTAAAATACTTTGCTTTAAGATGGTCCATGGGGCTTGAAGACTACTCTATCAGATCTTGGGAGGACATGAAAAGTAACTTCTTGAAAAAATACCAAGACTATTGTAGGACTAGAGACTCCCGTAATGACATCTTCAAGATGCAACAATCAGAGGAAGAGAGTATTGAGGACTACGTGGAGAGGTTTCTTTATAACCTTCAGAAAACCAAGCAAATTACTTCAAATAATGACACCATAAGGACTATATTTTTAAAAGGGATACGAGAAGAATATATTGACGTGTTAAATTTGATGGGTTTGGGTGATATTTCTCATTTTCCATTTGATGATATTTGTGATTTGTGCATGATATATTCTAGTAGTCGAGAAAAATATGGTAAGGGAATGAGGGTTGTTTTACCAAAAGTAGAAAAATCTATTGCAGGAGGAGGAGTAACAAGAATGAAATTAGGAAATTTTAAAACAAAAATTCTTGGTACTCTTAGTTCTTAGCTAGATATGTTTCAAGTTAAGAAAAAACAAGAAGAGGAAAAGGTTGTTTTGAATATTTTTTGGCCTCGCTGTAGAAATAAGCATCCATTTAAAGAATGTCCATTTGATAATGTGCAGGTTTGTGCAATATGTGTGGAGGATCATGAGATAACAACTTTTCCCTCACTTCATGGAATTAAAGCCACATATAAGGGAGGTAATGAGGATGCATAACCTTCCTTTCAAGTTGCACCAAATAAGTCGTGGTAGCCAAGATCTCAAGGTATGTCCCATGATATTTTTTCACAATATTTTGCACCTTATAATGCTTATCAAGAGGAGTGGAACGGTCAAATTCCATGGCAACCCACTTGGCCACAACAACAAACTCAAACTCAACATTGGCAACAAAATTAGAGAGGTAACCCTTATGGGAACATGCCTCAACAAAAATTCCCTAACTACTCACAATAGCCACAATATCCTCCATCCATGCCACAATTGTATCCTACTATCCAAGCAAAAATAAATTATCCCCAAGCAACAATCCCACAATTACCACAACTGGTTCCAAATCAAAACTCTCCCAAGCCAACACAAATGCTTGCATAGTCGGTTCAAAATCCAAACAATAGAGAAACCCAACCTGTCTTTAATGCTGAACTGCAAAATTTTCCGACTTACCTGGTCACCCCTATACCTTTGGAAAATATACATCTGAGATCAGGGAAAGTCTTGAAACCAAGAGATTCCATGGTTGTCATTGATAAGGAAATAGAAGGGGAGGAAACTCTTGAACAATCAATCAATGACAACCAACCAAGAAAAATGACTACTCCCTCATTCCGACACAAACACCTACTACTCCTCATACAGAGAAGCCTCAATCACCTAAACTTCCACCTTATCTAGAGAGGTTGACCATAGAAAATCCTATTATCCTCCTTGAATTTTATTTAGAGTTTGAGCTACGAAATGTTTGTGTTAAAATACCCCTGTTGTAAGCCATAAAAGACAACCCCATTTACGCAAAAACCATCAAGGATTTATGCATTAAGAAACCTGGAAGGAAGCGAAAAGATCCCCTCTCTATCCAAGTAGTAGGGTAACTAGCCGAGCTAATGTCTGGGAAACCATTGGTGAAAAAATATGGAGACCCCGGGAACCCCATAGTCACCATTTCCATCAATGATATTCCTATAGAAAACACTTTGATCGATTTGGGGGATGCAATAAATATCATGACCGTTTTGACCATGGAAACATTGCAATTAGACACTCTCTGAACTACACCCATGGTACTTGAACTTTCCAATAGATCCTAGGTCAATCCTGCTGGTGTTCTCGATGATATAATGTTAACTTTAGACTTATGGGAGTATCTCGTACATTTTATAGTTATCCAACCTAAGACCAATATGGAAGGCCACCCTGTGATCCTTGGAAGACCGTGGATAGAAAAAATAATGCTTTCATTGGCTGTAGGTCCAAAGAGATGACCATATCAAATGGATTAGCTATGAAAAAAATCATTCTGTACCCACCTGCCAAACCAACAGTAGGAGATCCTTTGCGGGTACACGAATCTTGTGAAAATGTAGAAATTGAATCTTCTAAAAATGCAGAAATTAAAAATCATAAAAATGCAGAAATTTTACATCCCATTCCGACCATTGAACAATCGAGGGGGTTGAAAAGTCAATCAAAAGATGATTTTATGAACTTATTTATCTATGTTGTGGATTGTACTCGGTTTCCTAAAGTATCCCGTACCTATAATCATATTTTTCATAAATATTTTCAAGAGAAATTTGATCCAATAGGGACTACATCTTTCCTTGTATCAACCATCAAAGAGACCACAGATCCTTATAGCATGCCTATTGAAATTAGCCCAGGGAAATATCTAAATGTCAGTCCTGACCTTGACTCTGATCAACATGAACAATTTATCCACATACTAAAAAATCACTCCGATGCATTTGCTTGGGACTATAAAGACATGCCTGACATCCACCCAGATACATGTACACACCGTATTTACCTTCAAGAAAATGCCAGACCTATCAGGTATCCACAACGTCATGTGAATCCCACCTTGAAAGACATAATGAAAGAGGAATTATAGAAGTTACTAGATGTCGACTTTATATACCCCATATATGATAGAAAGTGGGTCTCCCCACTTGTAGTTGTGCCAAAAATTGAAAATAAGTGGAGAATATGTGTTGATTATTGCTAGCTTAATAAAGCAACACTAAAAGAAGATTTTCCGCTGCCCTTCATCAATAAGGTATTGGAAACCTTAGCAGGCAAGCAATACTTCTCCTTTCTGGACAATTTTAGTGGGTACAATCAGATTCAGATTGCACCAGAAGATCAATAGAAAACCATGTTTACATGTCCATGGGGGACATTTTCTCTTAGAGTTTTTCCATTCGGTTTGTGAAATGTCCACGCCACTTTTCAAAGAGAAATATTGGGTATTTTTTCTGATTTGATTCACGAGTGTGTTGAGATTTATATGGTTGATTTTTCTATCTATGGTGACTTGTTTCAGGAAGCACTTGATAACTTGGAGAAAGTATTGATTAGATGATCCAGATTTAGGAGTGGAATGAACTTATTAGTAGACTGAATACAATAAGCATAGAGATAGGAAGAATAAGACAAATACCCAGTGAACAATATCTTCTATTAAATAATGGAATAGGTTGAAACTATAAAGTTGCATAACTGAAACTTGTTGGAATGGTGGTAGCTATCTCTGAGAAGAGATGTGGCTGCTATGCACATCCGTTTGAGCATAATGGATTCCAATGAGGCTCCAAAGGCCCTTTTCATATTACTCATGAATGCCAAAATTTTAGACATCCAAAAACCTAACCCTAGAAGGTGAAACACTAAAAGTCATGTGGGCCCTATGGGTAAGTTGGTGTAATTTGGTACCTCAACTTCCTATGGTCGTAACTTTTGTATACGACCTTCGTTTTAGGTGTGTGATAGCCCATTTTAAAGGACTTTCAGATATCTACACATTCCATTGTTAGACTCTAACTCTGACTACATTTTGACTGTGTTGAGTAAAAAAAACAACGTTTAGGGCCCCAAAACATCCTTGGAAGTACATAAAGATGTGATGACATGAAAACATACAAAATAATCTAGTTGGATTAGGCAAGAGGCCACCCATATCCACCTGGAGAATGTGTGAGGCTTCAGACAACCCCAGAAGTGTAGAAATCACAATTATAAAGCATTACAGAGAGACATGTTGAATAAAAATAGACATGAGGAGTCAGTTGGAATAGGTGGGTGGCCACCAATATTGACTTGGATCAATCCTCCCCCCTTAGGAAGCAAGGGTTTCCATTGCGTTGATTTCCCCCATCAAGTGAGGAAACTTCTGCTAGATTTGGCCT
>JZKD02S1857446.1:588581-599222 GCA_000966675.3 Picea glauca | reverse complement strand
TTTTTTTTTCCTCATGAAATGTGTCTCATTTTTTCCTCGTTTTTCTTGTCGCCTCGATTTTTGTGTCCATTGTTGGGAGGTTTTTCAGCACATGGTTTGTTTTCGATGGTTTTCTATTTCTGGTTAAGGAATTAGGGTTGTTGAATAATCCAGGTCATTGGGTTATGGTTTTGGATGTCGCTAGATCCTATATGTATAGTGTATTGTAAACAAGTATGAGATGAATGAATACATAATATGTTGGTTTTCCTGGTTTGGGTTTCTAGGGGAAAAATATCTGTGTAATGTGTGTATATGGCATTATATCTTTTTTGTTCTTTTACTGATAATTTGTTTGCGATAAATAATTGTACAAGGTTAAAATCTAGATTGGGTATCATAGAAATTATTGTCTTTAGGGGCATGCCTTTATGGTCAAGGGTTTGGCTCGAGACCGTGATAAGCCTTGTTACAGTGGGATATCTATGGTATTGATTTTTCAAGTGAAGAGAAATGTCAAGAAGTTCGAAAATGAAGATCGATAAGTTGAATGGGAAAAGTTTTGAGCTGTGAAAGCTCAAGATGGAAGATCTGTTGCTGGACAGAGATCAGTGGATCGCAGTGGATCCAAGTATTGCACCTAAAGGAACTTCAACAGATGACTGAAAAAAGTTGGATCGCAAGGCGAAGAGCACAATCCGACTATCTCTGAGATTTGGTTTTACTGAATCTGTTAAAGGAAGATACAACCAAGAATTTATGGGATAATTTGGGGATGTTGTATCAGTCTAAGTCCCTAGTAAATAAACTATTCCTAAGAAATAAGTTGTATAACCTGAGGGTGAGAGATGGAGACTCAATGGTAGAGCATTTGAATTCCTTCAATACTGTGGTAAGTCGATTAATATCTATTGAGATTAAAATTTCAGATGAAGGTAAGTGTATAATTTTACTATGCTCTTTACAAGACTCGTGGGATAGTCTGGTTGTGGCCATATGTATTAATACAAATTCCTTGAAGTTTGATGAAGTGGTATCATCCTTGTTGTTAGAGGAGATGAGACAAAAGAACATGTAAGGACATATCACATATGCATTATTTGCAAGAGGATTCTCCCATGAAATAAATATATCTAAGTCCTCAAGTGGGAGATCTAAATATCCCAGAAAGTTTGTAAAGGTATGTTGGAGATGTGGAAAAGAAGGGAACTACAAGAAGCAGTGTATATCCAAACTTGAGAAAAAGAATGGATATGAATAAGCTCCTTCTACATAAGAAAATACATACAAGGAAGAAGGAGGGTATGTGAACTTGTCTTATTCAAGAACACATGTAGATCATGAGGCATGGTTGGTTGACTCAGGTGCATCCTTTCATATGACTCCCCACGGGGAGTGGTTCTATAAATATGAAAAGTATGATGGAGGTAATAGTTTCCTAGGGAATGAATTGACAACCAAAATCATAAGATGAGGAAAAGTCAAGTTGAATCTCATAGATGGAAGGATTAGAAAACTACCTGGTGTTTTGCACATCCCAATATTGGCCATAAATTTAATTTTTGTAAGAAAAATGGATGATGCAGGGGTAAAAACAATATTTGAAAAGGAAGCCTCCATGATGGTTCAAGGAGAAATGGTGTTGTTGAGGGGAGTTAGGTTTGGAACTTTGTATAAGCTGCAAGGAAGCACTATTAGTGATGGGTGTAATAGTTCCATTGTTCCCAATGTTGGATTTGAAGAAGAAAGAACTACTAAAGTATCTGGAGAAAAGGTTATATTGTGGCATCAAAGACTAGGGCATATTGGAGAGAAGGGTCTTGGACTACTACATGGTAACTGTATGGTTGAAGGTATGTCTAACTACTCTTTGGATTTTGATTTATGTGAACATTGTGTATATGGGAAGCATAATCGGGTAAGATTCCCGTCTAGTGCAATGATGGCGGAAGGAATTTTACAGCTAGTTCACGGTGATGTGTTTAGACCTGTGTTGGTTCCATCATTGTGAAAATTTGTGTACTATGTCTCATTTATAGAGGAATTCTTGAGGAATACTTGGATATATTTTCTCAGGAAGAAATATCAAGTCTTTGACGTGTTTACAAAGTTTAAGGCTCTTGTCGAGAATTAAACAGAGAAAATAATCAAGGTGTTGAGGATAGATAATGGTGGAGAGTAGAAAGGAAGAAGAATACTTTATATAAACCTCGACATAATGGATTTGCAAAAAGGATGAACATGAATTTGATGGAAAAATAAAGGTGCATGCTCAGTGGTGTCAGGTTAGGAAAATAATTATGGGTAGAGGAAGTGGGTATTGCATGTTACCTGGTCAACAAATCAATCTCATTAGCATTGGATGAAAAGACTCCATAAAAGGTATAGACTGGTAAGAAACCTTCTCTCACACATCTCAAGGTATTTGGATATGATTCCTATGTTCATGTTCCAAAGGAAAACAAGAGTAATCTATATAAGAAGGTTTAAAAGTGTAGCTTTATTGGGTATAAATATGGTCTTAAAGGTTATAAGATTTGGAACCTAGAAACTAATAAGGTTGTGTATATACAGGATGTGGTATTTAGAGAAATAAAAGACGTTGTCAAACAAGATGTCCTACGAAGTAAGGAAGAACTAGAGAAACTAGAGTTTGATTTAAAGGATGATGAATCAAACTCTATAGAATAAGAAGATCCTCATACTCTAGTATTGAGGAGATGGTTCACGAAAGAAGGAAACTACAAAGGTATACTCCATATGATTTCCATTCAAATTTTCCTTTGTCTATTATTGATGATGATCCTAGAACTGTTAGGGAGGTAGTGGGTTCAAAGGATGGAAAATTCTATAAAAAGGCCATGGATGAAGAAATGGCATCCTTGGATAAGAATGAGGCTTGGGATCTAGTGGATTTTCCGACTGGAATAAATCCCAATGGAAACAAACGAGTATTTAAAAATAAGCTCTATGTAGAAGGAAAAGTGGAGAAATACAAAGCTCGATTAGTAGCAAAGGGTTATTCCCAAGTTGAGGGAATTGATTTTGGTGAGATTTTTTCTCTTATTTCCAAGTTAACTTCTATTAGATTTTTTTTATATGTTTCTATTGTGTTTTATTTTTAAGTAGAACATATCGAAGTGCAGAAAAAATTCCTACATGGATATCTGGAAGAATGAATTTATATGAAGCAACCAAAAGATTTTGTTGTGAAGGGAAAGAAGGAGATGGTATGCAAGCTAAAAAATTCCATGTATGGTTTAAAACAATCACCAAGGATGTGGTATCAAAAATTTGATACTTATATGCTCGGACTTGGCTTCACAAGAAGCAAAAAAGATCATTGTTTTCATTTTAAATTAATTGGTGATCATTTTATTTATTTGGTCTTGTATGTGGATGACATGTTGTTGATAGGAAACAACAAGGAGATTATCTAGGATGTGAAAACTAAGTTGTCCTCTAAATTTGACATGAAGGATATTGGTGTTGCAAATTTCATTTTAGGCATAGAAATTAAAAGAGATCGGAAAAACATGAAACTATGGTTAAATCAAAGAAAATATGTGGACACAATATTGCAGAGGTATAATATGCAAAAATGTAAACCAGTTAGGGTCCCTATTCTTGTAGGTGTAAAGTTATATGTGGATCAATGTCCCAAGATACAAGAAGAGTAGGAGGACATGTCTCGTGTTCCTTATGTGAGTGTGGTTTTCAGTTTGATGTATGCAATGGTCTGTACTAAACCGTACATTTCACATGCAATGGGAGTTTTGAGCAAGTATATGTCAAAAATAGGGAAGGAGCATTGGACAACAATAAAGAGGGTTTTCAAGTATTTTCATGGCACTACTAGCTATGGAGTGTGCTACCAAGGAAGACTGGGATTGGACAGAGTGTTGGATATACATGGATTTTTGGATGCATATTGGGCTAGACATAAGGATCATAGAAGATCTACAAGTGGGTATGTGTTTAACCTGTTTGGAGGAGAAATTAGTTTGATGAGCAAAAGACAGTTTGTAGTGGCACTTTCAACTACAGAAGTCGAATACATCCACTCATGTAAGCAAGGAAGTAGTATGGTTACAAATATTGTGTTAAAGTATTGGGTTGGTACAACAAGTTGTAAGGATATATTGTGACAGTCAGAGTGCAATTTTTCTAACGAAGAAATTGACTTATCATTTAAAGACAAAGCATATTGATGTTCAATATCACTTTGTGAGAGACATGGTTGAAGAAAATAAAGTGTTTTTATTTTTTAACAGAAACGAGTGTATTTATATTATATCAAAAAAAATTGCCAAAATTCAAAAAGATACAGGTGGCAGGGTGCAGGCACCTCTACTTATTCCATAGGAGAAAAAGTTTATATTTATGCCGGAGAGAGATACAACCATTGTTTTGTATAAGTTACAGTGTTGCCATGTGAAAATGGCAATAAAACTATTTAACAACAACATAAATTTGCAATTCATAAAATACTAAAGCTAGATGTAGGGCTGCCCTGGTTCGTCCAGCTGAGTTGTTGGATTCTCCTCTGTTTGGTGTGCCTCCGCATAGTGCTAATCCTGGTTCTCTTCTGCCCAAACATAATCTTAGAATCCTGGTATCATCGAGGCATGCTGGTCATTTCTAGCAATAGAGTGAAAAGTTGAGGGTAATCGAGATTCATCTGTGCCTACAGAGTGAGCTTGTTGTTGGGGATTTCCCAGGCATTGGTTGACTGCTCCTATCTGCCTTGTATTTCGGTTTACCCCCTGAGGAAAATTGCCAATTATTGGTTGTTTCTAATTTCATGTTACTGCATATGAGACTGGATCTTATCCATGCTTTCACGGATTGCCTAGTTTTCCTGTTGGAGTTCACGATTATGCCAGCCTGAATGCTCTTCAATTTGTCTGCAATTTGTTCACAGAGCTTGGAATTGCTCACGAATTTCTTCAATGGTGCAGACTGGACAGATGCAAGGGACTCTGGACCTTAGCCGCATGATGTTGTGGTGAGCGAGGGGTAGACAGGCACTGTTCATAAGGGAGCAGAGGTTGTCTGGGAGGAAGAATCGAGAAGAAGAATGTAGGGAGAGCTTGCCAGAGCCAAAGCAAATGTAGAGCCAGGTGAGAGAGATAAACAGGTTGGAATGAATACAATTAGAAAGGATCAACATACCGTTATGAGCGAAGGGAGACATTGAGATCCATGAGTGAGAAATATTTTTCACAAGATGAGAGGACAGAGTTGACGCTGGGGAGTGATGAAAAATCGTCTGGAAATGTAGATGGGGATCCTTGATTAATAGGGGTCTCGAGTGAGGGGGGAGGGATGATGCATGGGGGGAAGAGGGGAGGTACATGGGAAGAAAGGTGTTGNTTTTTTTTTCCTCATGAAATGTGTCTCATTTTTTCCTCGTTTTTCTTGTCGCCTCGATTTTTGTGTCCATTGTTGGGAGGTTTTTCAGCACATGGTTTGTTTTCGATGGTTTTCTATTTCTGGTTAAGGAATTAGGGTTGTTGAATAATCCAGGTCATTGGGTTATGGTTTTGGATGTCGCTAGATCCTATATGTATAGTGTATTGTAAACAAGTATGAGATGAATGAATACATAATATGTTGGTTTTCCTGGTTTGGGTTTCTAGGGGAAAAATATCTGTGTAATGTGTGTATATGGCATTATATCTTTTTTGTTCTTTTACTGATAATTTGTTTGCGATAAATAATTGTACAAGGTTAAAATCTAGATTGGGTATCATAGAAATTATTGTCTTTAGGGGCATGCCTTTATGGTCAAGGGTTTGGCTCGAGACCGTGATAAGCCTTGTTACAGTGGGATATCTATGGTATTGATTTTTCAAGTGAAGAGAAATGTCAAGAAGTTCGAAAATGAAGATCGATAAGTTGAATGGGAAAAGTTTTGAGCTGTGAAAGCTCAAGATGGAAGATCTGTTGCTGGACAGAGATCAGTGGATCGCAGTGGATCCAAGTATTGCACCTAAAGGAACTTCAACAGATGACTGAAAAAAGTTGGATCGCAAGGCGAAGAGCACAATCCGACTATCTCTGAGATTTGGTTTTACTGAATCTGTTAAAGGAAGATACAACCAAGAATTTATGGGATAATTTGGGGATGTTGTATCAGTCTAAGTCCCTAGTAAATAAACTATTCCTAAGAAATAAGTTGTATAACCTGAGGGTGAGAGATGGAGACTCAATGGTAGAGCATTTGAATTCCTTCAATACTGTGGTAAGTCGATTAATATCTATTGAGATTAAAATTTCAGATGAAGGTAAGTGTATAATTTTACTATGCTCTTTACAAGACTCGTGGGATAGTCTGGTTGTGGCCATATGTATTAATACAAATTCCTTGAAGTTTGATGAAGTGGTATCATCCTTGTTGTTAGAGGAGATGAGACAAAAGAACATGTAAGGACATATCACATATGCATTATTTGCAAGAGGATTCTCCCATGAAATAAATATATCTAAGTCCTCAAGTGGGAGATCTAAATATCCCAGAAAGTTTGTAAAGGTATGTTGGAGATGTGGAAAAGAAGGGAACTACAAGAAGCAGTGTATATCCAAACTTGAGAAAAAGAATGGATATGAATAAGCTCCTTCTACATAAGAAAATACATACAAGGAAGAAGGAGGGTATGTGAACTTGTCTTATTCAAGAACACATGTAGATCATGAGGCATGGTTGGTTGACTCAGGTGCATCCTTTCATATGACTCCCCACGGGGAGTGGTTCTATAAATATGAAAAGTATGATGGAGGTAATAGTTTCCTAGGGAATGAATTGACAACCAAAATCATAAGATGAGGAAAAGTCAAGTTGAATCTCATAGATGGAAGGATTAGAAAACTACCTGGTGTTTTGCACATCCCAATATTGGCCATAAATTTAATTTTTGTAAGAAAAATGGATGATGCAGGGGTAAAAACAATATTTGAAAAGGAAGCCTCCATGATGGTTCAAGGAGAAATGGTGTTGTTGAGGGGAGTTAGGTTTGGAACTTTGTATAAGCTGCAAGGAAGCACTATTAGTGATGGGTGTAATAGTTCCATTGTTCCCAATGTTGGATTTGAAGAAGAAAGAACTACTAAAGTATCTGGAGAAAAGGTTATATTGTGGCATCAAAGACTAGGGCATATTGGAGAGAAGGGTCTTGGACTACTACATGGTAACTGTATGGTTGAAGGTATGTCTAACTACTCTTTGGATTTTGATTTATGTGAACATTGTGTATATGGGAAGCATAATCGGGTAAGATTCCCGTCTAGTGCAATGATGGCGGAAGGAATTTTACAGCTAGTTCACGGTGATGTGTTTAGACCTGTGTTGGTTCCATCATTGTGAAAATTTGTGTACTATGTCTCATTTATAGAGGAATTCTTGAGGAATACTTGGATATATTTTCTCAGGAAGAAATATCAAGTCTTTGACGTGTTTACAAAGTTTAAGGCTCTTGTCGAGAATTAAACAGAGAAAATAATCAAGGTGTTGAGGATAGATAATGGTGGAGAGTAGAAAGGAAGAAGAATACTTTATATAAACCTCGACATAATGGATTTGCAAAAAGGATGAACATGAATTTGATGGAAAAATAAAGGTGCATGCTCAGTGGTGTCAGGTTAGGAAAATAATTATGGGTAGAGGAAGTGGGTATTGCATGTTACCTGGTCAACAAATCAATCTCATTAGCATTGGATGAAAAGACTCCATAAAAGGTATAGACTGGTAAGAAACCTTCTCTCACACATCTCAAGGTATTTGGATATGATTCCTATGTTCATGTTCCAAAGGAAAACAAGAGTAATCTATATAAGAAGGTTTAAAAGTGTAGCTTTATTGGGTATAAATATGGTCTTAAAGGTTATAAGATTTGGAACCTAGAAACTAATAAGGTTGTGTATATACAGGATGTGGTATTTAGAGAAATAAAAGACGTTGTCAAACAAGATGTCCTACGAAGTAAGGAAGAACTAGAGAAACTAGAGTTTGATTTAAAGGATGATGAATCAAACTCTATAGAATAAGAAGATCCTCATACTCTAGTATTGAGGAGATGGTTCACGAAAGAAGGAAACTACAAAGGTATACTCCATATGATTTCCATTCAAATTTTCCTTTGTCTATTATTGATGATGATCCTAGAACTGTTAGGGAGGTAGTGGGTTCAAAGGATGGAAAATTCTATAAAAAGGCCATGGATGAAGAAATGGCATCCTTGGATAAGAATGAGGCTTGGGATCTAGTGGATTTTCCGACTGGAATAAATCCCAATGGAAACAAACGAGTATTTAAAAATAAGCTCTATGTAGAAGGAAAAGTGGAGAAATACAAAGCTCGATTAGTAGCAAAGGGTTATTCCCAAGTTGAGGGAATTGATTTTGGTGAGATTTTTTCTCTTATTTCCAAGTTAACTTCTATTAGATTTTTTTTATATGTTTCTATTGTGTTTTATTTTTAAGTAGAACATATCGAAGTGCAGAAAAAATTCCTACATGGATATCTGGAAGAATGAATTTATATGAAGCAACCAAAAGATTTTGTTGTGAAGGGAAAGAAGGAGATGGTATGCAAGCTAAAAAATTCCATGTATGGTTTAAAACAATCACCAAGGATGTGGTATCAAAAATTTGATACTTATATGCTCGGACTTGGCTTCACAAGAAGCAAAAAAGATCATTGTTTTCATTTTAAATTAATTGGTGATCATTTTATTTATTTGGTCTTGTATGTGGATGACATGTTGTTGATAGGAAACAACAAGGAGATTATCTAGGATGTGAAAACTAAGTTGTCCTCTAAATTTGACATGAAGGATATTGGTGTTGCAAATTTCATTTTAGGCATAGAAATTAAAAGAGATCGGAAAAACATGAAACTATGGTTAAATCAAAGAAAATATGTGGACACAATATTGCAGAGGTATAATATGCAAAAATGTAAACCAGTTAGGGTCCCTATTCTTGTAGGTGTAAAGTTATATGTGGATCAATGTCCCAAGATACAAGAAGAGTAGGAGGACATGTCTCGTGTTCCTTATGTGAGTGTGGTTTTCAGTTTGATGTATGCAATGGTCTGTACTAAACCGTACATTTCACATGCAATGGGAGTTTTGAGCAAGTATATGTCAAAAATAGGGAAGGAGCATTGGACAACAATAAAGAGGGTTTTCAAGTATTTTCATGGCACTACTAGCTATGGAGTGTGCTACCAAGGAAGACTGGGATTGGACAGAGTGTTGGATATACATGGATTTTTGGATGCATATTGGGCTAGACATAAGGATCATAGAAGATCTACAAGTGGGTATGTGTTTAACCTGTTTGGAGGAGAAATTAGTTTGATGAGCAAAAGACAGTTTGTAGTGGCACTTTCAACTACAGAAGTCGAATACATCCACTCATGTAAGCAAGGAAGTAGTATGGTTACAAATATTGTGTTAAAGTATTGGGTTGGTACAACAAGTTGTAAGGATATATTGTGACAGTCAGAGTGCAATTTTTCTAACGAAGAAATTGACTTATCATTTAAAGACAAAGCATATTGATGTTCAATATCACTTTGTGAGAGACATGGTTGAAGAAAATAAAGTGTTTTTATTTTTTAACAGAAACGAGTGTATTTATATTATATCAAAAAAAATTGCCAAAATTCAAAAAGATACAGGTGGCAGGGTGCAGGCACCTCTACTTATTCCATAGGAGAAAAAGTTTATATTTATGCCGGAGAGAGATACAACCATTGTTTTGTATAAGTTACAGTGTTGCCATGTGAAAATGGCAATAAAACTATTTAACAACAACATAAATTTGCAATTCATAAAATACTAAAGCTAGATGTAGGGCTGCCCTGGTTCGTCCAGCTGAGTTGTTGGATTCTCCTCTGTTTGGTGTGCCTCCGCATAGTGCTAATCCTGGTTCTCTTCTGCCCAAACATAATCTTAGAATCCTGGTATCATCGGGGCATGCTGGTCATTTCTAGCAACAGAGTGAAAAGTTGAGGGTAATCGAGATTCATCCGTGCCTACAGAGTGAGCTTGTTGTTGGGGATTTCCCAGGCATTGGTTGACTGCTCCTATCTGCCTTGTATTTCGGTTTACCCCCCTGAGGAAAATTGCCAATTATTGGTTGTTTCTAATTTCATGTTACTGCATATGAGACTGGATCTTATCCATGCTTTCACGGATTTCCTGGTTTTCCTGTTGGAGTTCACGATTATGCCAGCCTGAATGCTCTTCAATTTGTCTGCAATTTGTTCGCAGAGCTTGGAATTGCTCACGAATTTATTCAATGGTGCAGACTGGACAGATGCAAGGGACTCTGGACCTTAGCCGCATGATGTTGTGGTGAGTGAGGGGCAGACAGGCACTGTGCATAAGGGAGAAGAGGTTGTCTGGGAGGAAGAATCGAGAAGAAGAATGTAGGGAGAGCTTGCGAGAGACAAAGAAAACGTAGAGCCAGGTGAGAGAGATAAACAGGTTGGAATGAATACAATTATAAAGGATCAACATACCGTTATGAGCGAAGGGAGACATTGAGACCCATGAGTGAGAAATATTTTGCACAAGATGAGAGGACAGAGTTGACGCTGGGGAGTGATGAAAAATCGTCTGGAAATGTAGATGGGGATCCTTGATTAATAGG
>JZKD02S1857446.1:562864-588571 GCA_000966675.3 Picea glauca | reverse complement strand
AGTAAGTCAAAATTCAGTTGCAAAAGAAGTGGGATGCTTCCTCAAAATGAGGTCAATCCCAGATTTGTCTCAATTGATTGTTGATGATGTGTAGAACAGCCTCCCAAGGCTAAGGTATCATTCTCAAATGGAGACCAAGTCGAATTTGTTGATGTGGCCAGGTGTCCTTCTTTTCTGCCTTTGTTAAAGACATCAAAAACCTTTGAAACACCTCCTTTCTCCACCATTTGTCAAAACTAACTATTGTGATGGACTTGATAATTCACCACATGTCTATTCCAAGAGGTTTCATCTCATTATGCTTCAAAAATTCTTGATTTGGGCGAAATTTTGAAAATTCTGGTTAAAACAGGCTTTCGGTGGTTGACTGGAACAGTTCCTGGGTAATTTAACCACCGAAAGTTAGAATTTTCAGAAAAAACTGGCTTTGGGAAAAATCAACTTTCTCAGCCATGGAATATCCGTTTCGCACGTTCCAATAGTCGATCGACATATACAGATCGTAGGCTTTCCAATGGTACAATCATATTTGGATTTGGAGCTAGGGAAGATAGTCAAAATTTCCCTACAAGATTAGGCATATTTCCTTCAAAAATGCGGGTGCGTTTTTTAGAGTTAACAAAACACATAGTATTATTTTCACTAGTTATTTTTACATTTCTTCTACTAATTCATTTTTTTTTTATTCTTTTGTTGCTTCATGTTTCTTGGATTGGAACTCATCACTGAATATTTGATTTGTACCCAGGTTTTTGTGTCCATTCTATTGGGTTGTTATATTCTTTGCAGTGATATAACAATCATCTGATTTTCTATTCGAGGTGGATCGATTGGGTGAAGGATCGACCACGAGTCAAGTTGAGTCAATGGTTAAGTCAAGGTCGAAGTGATTGAATGGGAAGTTGGAATTCGAAGTGATAGAAAGGCAAGTCGAAGTGATCGAAAGGAAATTCGAAGTAAAAATGGTTGATAGTAGGTCAACAATAGGTTGAGTGGAAACATATTGAACACTAACTAGAGGTCGACTAGTAATCTGATTGAATTTGAAAATAACATAATCCTGAGATTCATGAGATTTGTATCTAATCATTTGCGTGGATATGCAACCATTTTTGGGCACCATGATTAAGGGTTTTACATGTTGTAAAGCCTATAAATAATGCACATTGTAATTTTATTAAGTTTATGTTCATGATAATCTTTAGATGAAGGTTAATGGTCATGTATATGTAAGCTAGATTGGTTGCAGGATTGTTCATGTGTAAAGAAAGAGAGTATGATGGAGATTTTGTCTTAGGTGTAGACCAAGGTTAGTCGTGTAACTCTTTATTTTGAATGAATAAGACAACAAGAGAGAAAGATGTTCAAGGAATGTTGGTTTTCTTGTTTGGGTTTCCATAGTAAAATATCTATGTACTATGTTTGCCATTTATTTTCTTGTTTAAATATGTATTCTCTTTTCTATTAGGTTTAGTGTGGATGTCAAATTCCTAATATGTGGTATTAGAGCCAAGATAAGTCATACCAATACTCGTATTGTCCCATACAAGTTGTATCAAAGCAAGGTTAAGTAGATATTGGATCTAAGATAAACCCTTAGTCTAGTGAGAGTTGTAAGTTAGATATATTTAAAGTTGTTCCCAAAATAATGGAAAGTAGTTTGAGAATAGAGATAAAAAAATTCAATGGCTAGAATTTTGAGCTTCAAAATCTTAAAATTGAATATCTCCTTGTATATCGAGAACAATGGGTAGTTGTAAGCCCATGTACCATTTCGACGAGGATGTCAAGGGAATAATAGGAGAAACTTGAAATAAGGGAAAGGAGTATGATTTGAATTTGTCTTGCAAATTCGGTGTTGTTGAATGTCTCAAGTGAAGACTCAACCAAGAAAATATGGGACAATTGGGAAGCTTGTACCAATCAAAATCCCTAGTTAATAATCTATTCCTTAGAAAGAAACTATATCTTATGAGGATGAGTGATGGGATCTCGATAACTGAGAATTTGAATGCATTCAATACTATAATAATCTAGTTATTATCTATGGATAATAAAATCAATGAGGAGAAATGTGTTATCCTATTATGTTCTTTTCCAGACTCTTGGGATATCTTAGTCATGGATATAGGAAGTAATTCAACCACATTAGTTATAGAAGATTTCGTTTCATGTCTATTATCAGAAGAAATGGGAAGGAATAACATGGAAGGATTGAGCAAAGATTCCTTAATGGTGATACATGTTGGACACACCTACCAGACTTAGAGGGGGGTTGAATGAGTGTGGGGCTTTTTTCCCCAAAACTTCCCTCTTACACAAAACACCTTAGTTAATATTCAATATTTAATCATTACCCATTGCTGTCATTTATAACCAATTAGATGTAAACATATATCAGCAACATATATCAGCAATATATCATCAACAAGTCATCACCACAAGGAACACAAAGAACACAAGATGTATGTACAATTTTTCTTTTTATTATGGACAATAATCTGGGGGTTTTCCAGCAACAACTGAATAGATTACAACTCTACAAGAGCACCACCTTTATAATGCAAGACTCATCTTACACCCTCAACACCAAATAAGATGAGGCAACAATCCTCAATAAATATCAATCTATCAACATGTATGTGACCTGTCAGTAGTGCAGTCAGCGTGTGTATGCGCCTGGGCTCACTACAGCCCGCGTATGCATGCAACCAATGTATACAATAACATGTGTATACCTTATGAGTTGTTAGGATTTGTCCTTCAAGATCAAATCAGATTCTTTGCAATCCATATATCATTCTTTTATGTCTCTGACTGTCCAATTTGTCCACCATCCAGTCACAACATCTCCAAGATCTCCAATATCTTGCTCATGCTCCACAATAAATCAATATGAATGCTATCTCAAACAGGTATAAAAAAATAGTATACCATAGCAATCATGTCACCATTGAATCCAAAAAGTACTACTCACTCCATCAACCAAATCATCCAAACTGAACCATAACATAGAATCCATACCAAGAATGCCCTAAGAATTCACAACACATCAAACAATAATATCCATCAAGATAATAATGTAACCATACTGGTGTCTCAGTGGCATATCTGAGCCCATATAATGCAGATCTAGAACCTACTTCATCATCTAATATCTTGGCACCAGCTGAACCACAAGTATTCATCATTCCATCAATTGTACTTGCCTTATCCTCATACATCCCGTGTGTGTACACTCCCTGGCCCATTACAACCCGTGTATACCTCAAAAACTAGGGTTTTTGAAGCTCCAAGACTTTTGTCGTCAATATCTCCGACATTGCCAAAACTTTGATGCATCCATGAGATCCTCCTCTTGCTTTCTTCCTCAAAATAGATCTTCAATCATGCTCAAGAGATCCACACCAAATATTCTCTCACAAGAATCTTTTCATCAATACTCCACAAGATAATCTCACAAGAGGCTCTCCATTGATCCACAAAAAGGATGTACGCTTCACAAGAGATCCTAGCTTCTTATTTATACTTTCATCCTCTGTGTCACTTAACCCTCTTCTAGGTCACTTAACCCATTTTTAGGTCACTTAACCTATTTTCCTTATTTTAGGGTTAACCACTTTCCATAAATAGAAAGTTCTCCAATATTTTATCATTNATTTGGATTTGGAGCTAGGGAAGATAGTCAAAATTTCCCTACAAGATTAGGCATATTTCCTTCAAAAATGCGGGTGCGTTTTTTAGAGTTAACAAAACACATAGTATTATTTTCACTAGTTATTTTTACATTTCTTCTACTAATTCATTTTTTTTTTATTCTTTTGTTGCTTCATGTTTCTTGGATTGGAACTCATCACTGAATATTTGATTTGTACCCAGGTTTTTGTGTCCATTCTATTGGGTTGTTATATTCTTTGCAGTGATATAACAATCATCTGATTTTCTATTCGAGGTGGATCGATTGGGTGAAGGATCGACCACGAGTCAAGTTGAGTCAATGGTTAAGTCAAGGTCGAAGTGATTGAATGGGAAGTTGGAATTCGAAGTGATAGAAAGGCAAGTCGAAGTGATCGAAAGGAAATTCGAAGTAAAAATGGTTGATAGTAGGTCAACAATAGGTTGAGTGGAAACATATTGAACACTAACTAGAGGTCGACTAGTAATCTGATTGAATTTGAAAATAACATAATCCTGAGATTCATGAGATTTGTATCTAATCATTTGCGTGGATATGCAACCATTTTTGGGCACCATGATTAAGGGTTTTACATGTTGTAAAGCCTATAAATAATGCACATTGTAATTTTATTAAGTTTATGTTCATGATAATCTTTAGATGAAGGTTAATGGTCATGTATATGTAAGCTAGATTGGTTGCAGGATTGTTCATGTGTAAAGAAAGAGAGTATGATGGAGATTTTGTCTTAGGTGTAGACCAAGGTTAGTCGTGTAACTCTTTATTTTGAATGAATAAGACAACAAGAGAGAAAGATGTTCAAGGAATGTTGGTTTTCTTGTTTGGGTTTCCATAGTAAAATATCTATGTACTATGTTTGCCATTTATTTTCTTGTTTAAATATGTATTCTCTTTTCTATTAGGTTTAGTGTGGATGTCAAATTCCTAATATGTGGTATTAGAGCCAAGATAAGTCATACCAATACTCGTATTGTCCCATACAAGTTGTATCAAAGCAAGGTTAAGTAGATATTGGATCTAAGATAAACCCTTAGTCTAGTGAGAGTTGTAAGTTAGATATATTTAAAGTTGTTCCCAAAATAATGGAAAGTAGTTTGAGAATAGAGATAAAAAAATTCAATGGCTAGAATTTTGAGCTTCAAAATCTTAAAATTGAATATCTCCTTGTATATCGAGAACAATGGGTAGTTGTAAGCCCATGTACCATTTCGACGAGGATGTCAAGGGAATAATAGGAGAAACTTGAAATAAGGGAAAGGAGTATGATTTGAATTTGTCTTGCAAATTCGGTGTTGTTGAATGTCTCAAGTGAAGACTCAACCAAGAAAATATGGGACAATTGGGAAGCTTGTACCAATCAAAATCCCTAGTTAATAATCTATTCCTTAGAAAGAAACTATATCTTATGAGGATGAGTGATGGGATCTCGATAACTGAGAATTTGAATGCATTCAATACTATAATAATCTAGTTATTATCTATGGATAATAAAATCAATGAGGAGAAATGTGTTATCCTATTATGTTCTTTTCCAGACTCTTGGGATATCTTAGTCATGGATATAGGAAGTAATTCAACCACATTAGTTATAGAAGATTTCGTTTCATGTCTATTATCAGAAGAAATGGGAAGGAATAACATGGAAGGATTGAGCAAAGATTCCTTAATGGTGATACATGTTGGACACACCTACCAGACTTAGAGGGGGGTTGAATGAGTGTGGGGCTTTTTTCCCCAAAACTTCCCTCTTACACAAAACACCTTAGTTAATATTCAATATTTAATCATTACCCATTGCTGTCATTTATAACCAATTAGATGTAAACATATATCAGCAATATATCATCAACAAGTCATCACCACAAGGAACACAAAGAACACAAGATGTATGTACAATTTTTCTTTTTATTATGGACAATAATCTGGGGGTTTTCCAACAACAACTGAATAGATTACAACTCTACAAGAGCACCACCTTTATAATGCAAGACTCATCTTACACCCTCAACACCAAATAAGATGAGGCAACAATCCTCAATAGATATCAATCTATCAACATGTATGTGACCTGTCAGTAGTGCAGTCAGCGTGTGTATGCGTCTGGGCTCACTACAGCCCGCGTATGCATGCAACCAATGTATACAATAACATGTGTATACCTTATGAGTTGTTAGGATTTGTCCTTCAAGATCAAATCAAATTCTCTGCAATCCATATATCATTCTTTTATGTCTCTGACTATCCAATTTGTCCACCATCCAGTCACAACATCTCCAAGATCTCCAATATCTTGCTCATGCTCCACAATAAATCAATATGAATGTTATCTCAAACATGTATAAAAAAATAGTATACCATAGCAATCATGTCACCATTGAATCCAAAAAGTACTACTCACTCCATCAACCAAATCATCCAAACTGAACCATAACATAGAAGCCATACCAAGAATGCCCTAAGCATTCACAACACATCAAACAATAATATCCATCAAGATAATAATGTAACCATACCGGTGTCTCAGTGGCATATCTGAGCCCATATAATGCAGATCTAGAACCTACTTCATCATCTAAGAGCTTGGCACCAGCTGAACCACAAGTATTCATCATTCCATCAATTGTACTTGCCCTATCCTCATACATCTCGTGTGTGTACACTCCCTGGCCCATTACAACCCGTGTATACCTCAAAAACTAGGGTTTCTGAAGCTCCAAGACTTTTGCCGTCAAGATCTCCGACATTGCCAAAAATTTGATGCATCCATGAGATCCTCCTCTTGCTTTCTTCCTCAAAATAGATCTTCAATCATGCTCAAGAGATCCACACCAAATATGCTCTCACAAGAATCTTTCCATCAATACTCCACAAGATAATCTCACAAGAGGCTCTCCATTGATCCACAAAAAGGATGTACACTTCACAAGAGATCCTAGCTTCTTATTTATACTTTCATCCTCTGCGTCACTTAACCCTCTTCTAGGTCACTTAACCCATTTTTAGGTCACTTAACCTATTTTCCTTATTTTAGGGTTAACCACTTTCCATAAATAGAAAGTTCTCCAATATTTTATCATTNTTAGTATTGTGATCTCTTCTTCCTTTTCTTCTAATTTGGTATTATTTCTCTCTTCTTGTTCCTTGATCATTTCTTTTAGTTTCAAGATGTTCCTTAGACTCCTTCTAAGAAACCTCTTAGTTTTATCTGAAAGATAGTTATAGTCTATATAATAATGATCACTTCTATATCTATATAAACCCTCTTCAAATTCCTTTTGAAGTTTTAATATATTTTCTTCTATTCTTTTCATGGGATAATTACCATCAAACTTTACACAAATTGTTTCTATATCTTCTTCTTCACTTGTAGAGAAAAAATCATCATCATCATTACAATCAAGGGTTTTTGAGGGTTCTTTACCTTCATTTGAAATATCTTCACGATCTTCCATTTTGCCAACATCAACACATAATTATTTGCCTTCATTTGAAATGTCTTCAAGATCTTCCTTTGTGTTATCATCACTTGATTCTTTATAGTCACTTGAAAATTTTCAAAATCACATTTAGAAATAATGCATTCAAGAGTTTTTGGAGATTATTTACCTTTAGTGATCTTGATGGAGTGATCTTCAATATCTTCTCTCTCCTTGATTTGATATGTTTCCTCTAGATTTAGCCATAGATCCTTGGCGAAAGTGCATTGTCCCATGCTCTCTTTGATAGGGCTTGGGAGTCCACTAAGAATGGTCTTGAGAGCCAATGCATCATTCTTCTTTCCTTCTCTTTGAGTTGCAATCTTTGACTTGTTCTTCAATGAAACTAATCCACCAATAGCTACCTTCCAAATAGCTTCTCCCATTGTATTAAAATATAATCTCATCTCTATTCTCCAAGTAGAATAGTTTTCCTCATCAAGGATTAGAACTTCATCATCCATTTGTGTGTCTATGGATCTCCTTCAAGCTTGTTAAGGATTGTAGTGAAGGCATGCTCTGAAACCAATTGTTGGACACACCTAACACACTTAGAGGGGGGGTGAATGAGTGTGGGGCTCTTTTTCCCAAAACTTCCCTCTTACACAAAACACCTTAGTTAATATTCAATATTTACCCATTACCCATTGTTGTCATTTATAACCAGTTAGATGTAAACATATATGAGAAACATATATCAACAATATATCATCAACAAGTCATCACCACAAGGAACACAAAGAACACAAGATGTATGTACAATTTTTCTTTTTATTATGGACAACAATTCTGAGATTTTCCAGCAACAACTGAATAAAGTACAACTCTACAAGAGCACCAACTCTATAATGCAAGACTCATCTTACACCCTCAGCACCAACTGAGATGAGGTAAAAATCCTCAACATATATCAATCTTTCAATAGGTACGCGACCTGTCAGTAGTCCAGTTAGCGTGTGTATGCGCCCTAGCTCAGTACATCCCGCATATTCACGCGACCAGTGTATACAAAAAATTGTGTATACCTTTTGAGTTGTTAGGATTTGTCCTTCAAGATCAACTCAGATTCTCTGCAATCAATATATCATTCTTTTATGTATCTGACTGTCCAATCTGACCACTATCTAGTCACAACATCTCCAAGCTCTCCAATAGATTTCTCATGCTCCACAATAAATCAATATGAATGTTATCTCAAACATGTATAAAAAACTAGTATACCATAGCAATCATGTCACCATTGAATCCAAAGAGTACTTCTCACTCCATCAACCAAATCATCCAAACTGAACCATATCATAGAATACATACCAAGAATTCCCTAAGAATTCACAACACATCAAACAATAGTATCCATCAAGATAATAATGTAACCATACCGGTGTCTCAGTGGTAGATCTGAGCCCATATAATGCAGATCTGAAACCTGCTTCATCATCCAAGAGCTTGGCACCATATCAACCATAAGTCTTCATCATTCCATCCACTATACATTCCCTATCCTCATACATCCCGCGTGTGTACGCTCCCTGGCCCATTATAACCCACGTATACCTCATAAACTAGGGTTTCTGAAGCTCCTAGAGTTTTGTCGTCAAGATCTCCGACATTGCCAAAACTATGACGCATCCATGAGATCCTCCTCTCACTTTCTTCCTCATAATAGATCTTCAATCATGCTCAATAGATCCACACCAAATATGCTCTCACAAGAAGCTCTCCATCAATACTCCACAAGATAATCTCACAAGAAGCTCTCCATTGATCCACAAAAAGGATGTACACTTCACAAGAGATCCTAACTTTTTATTTATACTTTCATCCTCTAGGTCACTTAACCCTCTTCTAGGTCACTTAACCCATTTTTAGGTCACTTAACCTATTTTCCTTATTTTAGGGTTAACCACTTTCCATAAATAGAAAGTTCTCCAATATTTTATCATTNTTAGTATTGTGATCTCTTCTTCCTTTTCTTCTAATTTGGTATTATTTCTCTCTTCTTGTTCCTTGATCATTTCTTTTAGTTTCAAGATGTTCCTTAGACTCCTTCTAAGAAACCTCTTAGTTTTATCTGAAAGATAGTTATAGTCTATATAATAATGATCACTTCTATATCTATATAAACCCTCTTCAAATTCCTTTTGAAGTTTTAATATATTTTCTTCTATTCTTTTCATGGGATAATTACCATCAAACTTTACACAAATTGTTTCTATATCTTCTTCTTCACTTGTAGAGAAAAAATCATCATCATCATTACAATCAAGGGTTTTTGAGGGTTCTTTACCTTCATTTGAAATATCTTCACGATCTTCCATTTTGCCAACATCAACACATAATTATTTGCCTTCATTTGAAATGTCTTCAAGATCTTCCTTTGTGTTATCATCACTTGATTCTTTATAGTCACTTGAAAATTTTCAAAATCACATTTAGAAATAATGCATTCAAGAGTTTTTGGAGATTATTTACCTTTAGTGATCTTGATGGAGTGATCTTCAATATCTTCTCTCTCCTTGATTTGATATGTTTCCTCTAGATTTAGCCATAGATCCTTGGCGAAAGTGCATTGTCCCATGCTCTCTTTGATAGGGCTTGGGAGTCCACTAAGAATGGTCTTGAGAGCCAATGCATCATTCTTCTTTCCTTCTCTTTGAGTTGCAATCTTTGACTTGTTCTTCAATGAAACTAATCCACCAATAGCTACCTTCCAAATAGCTTCTCCCATTGTATTAAAATATAATCTCATCTCTATTCTCCAAGTAGAATAGTTTTCCTCATCAAGGATTAGAACTTCATCATCCATTTGTGTGTCTATGGATCTCCTTCAAGCTTGTTAAGGATTGTAGTGAAGGCATGCTCTGAAACCAATTGTTGGACACACCTAACACACTTAGAGGGGGGGTGAATGAGTGTGGGGCTCTTTTTCCCAAAACTTCCCTCTTACACAAAACACCTTAGTTAATATTCAATATTTACCCATTACCCATTGTTGTCATTTATAACCAGTTAGATGTAAACATATATGAGAAACATATATCAACAATATATCATCAACAAGTCATCACCACAAGGAACACAAAGAACACAAGATGTATGTACAATTTTTCTTTTTATTATGGACAACAATTCTGGGATTTTCCAGCAACAACTGAATAAAGTACAACTCTACAAGAGCACCAACTCTATAATGCAAGAATCATCTTACACCCTCAGCACCAACTGAGATGAGGTAAAAATCCTCAACAGATATCAATCTTTCAACAGGTACGCGACCTGTCAGTAGTCCAGTTAGCGTGTGTATGTGCCCTAGCTCAGTACATCCCGCATATTCACGCGACCAATGTATACAACAAATTGTGTATACCTTTTGAGTTGTTAGGATTTGTCCTTCAAGATCAACTCAGATTCTCTGCAATCAATATATCATTCTTTTATGTATCTGACTATCCAATCTGACCACTATCTAGTCACAACATCTCCAAACTCTCCAATAGATTTCTCATGCTCCACAATAAATCAATATGAATGTTATCTCAAACATGTATAAAAAACTAGTATACCATAGCAATCATGTCACCATTGAATCCAAAGATTACTTCTCACTCCATCAACCAAATCATCCAAACTGAACCATATCATAGAGTACATACCAAGAATTCCCTAAGAATTCACAACACATCAAACAATAGTATCCATCAAGATAATAATGTAACCATACCGGTGTCTCAGTGGTAGATCTGAGCCCATATAATGCAGATCTGAAACCTGCTTCATCATCCAAGAGCTTGGCACCATATCAACCATAAGTCTTCATCATTCCATCCACTATACATTCCCTATCCTCATACATCCCGCGTGTGTACGCTCCCTGGCCCATTATAACCCACGTATACCTCAGAAACTAGGGTTTCTGAAGCTCCGAGAGTTTTGTCGTCAAGATCTCCGACATTGCCAAAACTATGATGAATCCATGATATCCTCCTCTCACTTTCTTCCTCATAATAGATCTTCAATCATGCTCAATAGATCCACACCAAATATTCTCTCACAAGAATCTCTCCATCAATACTCCACAAGATAATCTCACAAGAAGCTCTCCATTGATCCACAAAAAGGATGTACACTTCACAAGAGATCCTAACTTCTTATTTATACTTTCATCCTCTAGGTCACTTAACCCATTTCTAGGTCACTTAACCCATTTTTAGGTCACTTAACCTATTTTCCTTATTTTAGGGTTAACCACTTTCCATAAATAGAAAGTTCTCCAATATTTTATCATTTAAATGTTCCTTCTTGATTTTTTCACTTCTTTATCATTTAAATATTGATTTCTTCTTTTAGGTCACTTTGACTTCTTTGACCTTGGGGGCTTCAAGTCTTCATATGGGGGTTCTCCAACTTCATAAGGCCATAGCTCTCAAACTGTGAGGATTTATGTGACATTCCACATACCACCGGAAATGGCATGACAAGCACTATCCATCTNTTCCCGTGAGGGATTTCACCATAAGGGGATCACTTTGGAGTTCATCCATTTGTGCACCTTATCAATCATGATAAGACAATAATGAGTCATATTTTCATCAGACAAACTATGCATCATCATGTATCAATGACAACTCATTGATCCATCTTCATCTATGCATCATATCAATGATCCATCTTTATCAATTGGTTTCCACTTTGACATATATAATTCTCATCAAGGACTATGCATCATATCAATGATCCATCTTTATCAATTGGTTTCCACTTTGGCATCTATCATTCTCATCAAGGACAATACATATACATTGTTCATCAATCATCAATCAATCCATTACTTGACATCAATTAATGACATAAATCAATCAAATCATTTGCATCAATGACACATGCTCCAACAATCTCCCAAATAATCAAACCATTGGCATCAATGACAACATGATCCAACAATACATTCATTGGTCAACAAAGATAGAGGAGAATTATTCGATAGAAAGTCTAAGTGGAAGGTAGATCTAAATCCCCAGTTCAGTCAATGAGAACATGTTGGAAATGTGGTAGAGATGGGAATTACAAAAGGAAATGTAAGTAAAAGGTAATATAAGTTAGTACATGATCTGTTGAGAAAAACTCAACTGACAGAAATACTATTCCAGATAAAAGAGGTGATGTGTATTTGGCATCGATCAGTACATACTCAGATCAAGATGCTTGGTTGATTGAATCATGAGCATCCTTTCATATGACACCTCACTAAGAATGGTTCTATGAATATGCAATATATGAAGGGGGAGATTTGTTCTTGGGGGATGAATTGACAACCAAAATTGTTGGACAAGGAAGAGTTCAAATGATACAACAATATGGGAGGAGAAGAACCCTTCCAAGTGTGATACATATTCTGGGTTTGGAAATAAACTTGATATATGTCAGGAAGATGAGTGATGCAGGTGTGAACACTCTATTTCATAAGGATACATGAAAAATGGTCAAGGGTGCGATGGTCTTAATGAAAGGATTTTGGATTGGAACCCTATACAATTTGTTAGGGAATGTTGAATTGAATGATTGCAACAACATTAATATTCCTGAAGTCAAATCGAATTCAACTTGACTTGACTCAACTCAAGCTGATTCGATACAAACTGACTTGACTATTCTTCATCAATTAGTCCTGACCATGTTGTTGCACTAGAGGATGGGACACATTGGAGAAACATTACTTTGATCTATGCACAACAAACGCATGGTCGAAGGTTTTCCTAATTATAATATGGAAGTTTATTTTTGTGAATATTGCATATACGAAAAAAAAAAATTGGTTAGGTTCCCATATGGAGCAACAAGGAAGAAAGGGATTCTGGAATTGATTCATAGTTATGTGTTTGGGCATGTACCAATCCCATCACTTGGTGGATCCCTATATTAAATCTCCTTCATAAATAATTTTTCTAGGAAGAAATGGATATATTTCCTCAGGAAGAAATCAAAATTTTTTGATGAATTCAAAGAGTTTAAATTTCTCATGGAAAACTAGATAGATAAGAAGATTAAGGTGTTGAGATCGGACAATGGTGGATAATTTTATGGAAAGGATTTTGAGAATTTTTGCAAGCAGTGTGGAATAGCATGCCAAAACACCACACCATAAGCCCCATAACAAAATGGAGTTGTTGAAAGAATGAATGAGACATCGATGGACAAGGCAAGGATCATGCTCAGTGGTGTTGGGATTGCATGAGAATTACACGCAGAGGAAGTCAACACAAAAAAGTATTTGGTAAATAGGTCTCCTTCATTGGTGTTAGTTGAGTTGATTCCACATGAGGTATGGTTTGTTAACAAGCCTTCCCTTTCATATCTCAAGGTATTTGGCTATGATGCATTTAAGCATGTTCCTAACAAAAGGAGGAACAAACTAGACAAGAAGGCAGTCAAGCATATTTTCATTGGGTACAAGGATGGAATGAAAAGATATAAGATATGGTATCCTACATTAAGGAAAACCATGTATAATGGAGATGTGGTATTCAGGGAATATGTAGGAAATTCTGATTCTTAAGAGGTTCAAATGGAGAAATATCCAGAGAAGGTGAGGATTGAATTGAGGAACGTAGAAGATGATTTAGATGAGTTGAATGAATCGGATGGAGTGGTGGAATAGATGACTTTGGTTGTAAGGAGGTATGAATGAGTAAGAAAACACACAAGGTATGGTTTCCTTCACCAGTGTTAGTTGAATCGACTCCACATGAGGTATGGTTTGTTAATAAGATCTCTCTTTCACATATCAAAGTATTTGGCTATGATGCATTTGAGCATGTTCCCAAGGAAAGGAGGAACAAGCTGGATAAGAAGGAATTCAAGTGTATTTTCATTGGGTACAAGGATGGAATGAAAAGATATAAGCTTTGGTATCCTGCAAATCTAAGGAAAACAATGTACAATGGAGATGTGGTATTCAGGGAAGTTGGAGGAAATTCTGATTCTGAAGAGGTTCAAAAGGAGAAATGTCTAGAGAAGGTGGGGCTTGAATTGAGGAATGAAGAAGATGATTTAGATGAGCTGACTGAATCATATGAAGAGGTGGAATAACTGAATCTGGTTGTAAGGATGCCTGAATGAGTAAGAAAACCAGTTGAAAGTTATAGTCCACCCAATTTCCATTCATATTTTGTGTTAAATACCACTAACAAAGATCCCAAATCGATTAGGGAGGTATTTGACTTGATAGAGGGTAAACTCTAGAAGGACACCATGGTCGAAGGAATGGAATCCTTGTATAAGAATGATCCATGGGATTTGGTAAAACTACCTAGTGGAAGAAAACCCATCGGTAGCAAGTGGGTGTTCAAGAAAAATATGAACACAACATGTCAAGTCGATAAATTCAAAGATCGACTGGTAGAAAAAGGATATTCCCAATTCGAAGGAGTTGACTTCAGTGATATTTTTTCCCTATTGCAAAATTAACTTACATTAGATTATTAATGTCTCTACTTGCAACATTTGATCTCGAGATAGAGAAAATGGATGTAAATACAATGTTTCTGCATGGGGACCCGGAAGAAGAAATCTACATGAAACAACCTAAAGGATTTGCATTAAATGTAAAGAAAGAGATAATTGCAAATTGACAAGATCCCTTTATGGTCTAAATAAATCACCAAGGATGTGTTACCAAAATTTTGAAACATACATCCTTAGTTTGAGATTTTTGAAAATCAAGGTTGAACATTGTGTATATTCCAAGGAAGAAGGCGATCATTTCATATATGTAAGCATTGTATGTCACTGACATGTTCTTGGTTAGAAACAATATTGATTCAATAAGGAAGATGAAGAAGTAGATATCCTCCAAGTTTGACATGAAGGATCTCGATGAAACAAAATTCATTATGGGAATGGAGATCAAGAGAGATCAGATAATTACGAAGCTTTGGTTGAACTGAAGGAAGTACATTGAAACAATCTTGAAGCGTTTCAACATGTAGGATTGCAAACTAGTCAAGGTGCCAATTCTTGTGGGTGCAAGTCTAAATGTTGAATAGTGTCCAAAGACATATGAAGAAATAAGGGACATGGCACATGTTCCTTATGCAAGCATTTTTGGTAGTATGATGTATGCGATGGTATACACTCGACTAGACATTGCTCATGTAGTGGGAGTATTTAGCATATACATGTTGACACCTAGGAAAGAGCACTGACAATTGCAAATAGAGTGTTTAGGTATTTTTGTGGCACACAATATTATGCTATATGTTACCAAGGGAATCATGAAGCTAATAGTGAAGTAAATGTACATGGCCTTTTCAATGCCGATTGGGCTGGAGATCCGGATTGACAAAGGTCAACTAGTGGATATGTGTTCAACATTGGATATGTTTTCAAGATGTTCAGTGGAGCAATAAATTGGATTAGTAAGTGATAGACAATCGTATATTTGTTGACAATAAAAGTTGAATACAGGGTAGCCACTCATGGAATCAGAAAAACATTATGTAACAAGTGGGATAATGTTGGGTTGTTATATTCTTTGCAGTGAGAGAAAAATCATCCAACCAACGAGTTAAGTTGAGTCGATGGTTAAGTCAAGGTCAAAGTGGTCAATTGAGAATTCATAAATCAAATTGATTGGAGGGAAATTCGAAGTCGAAATGGACAATATGAGGTCAACAAGAGGTCGAGTGGAAATCAATTGAAGACCAATTGGAGTTTGACTAGAAATCCAACTGAAGTCAATTGTAACATAATCTCTATATTCACGAGATTTGTATCCAATCATCTACGTGGATTTGTAACCATTTTTGGGCACCATGATTTACAGTTTTTCATGTTGTAAAGCCTATAAATAAGGCACGTTGTAATTGTATTAAGTTAATGTTCATGCTAATATTTAGATGAAGGTTGATGATCATGTAGATGTAAGGAAGATTGGTTGCAAGGTTGTTCTTGTGTAAATAAAGAGAGTATGATGGTGATTGTGTCTTAGGTGTAGACCAAGGTTAGTCATGTAACTCTTTATTCTGAATGAATAAGACAACAAGAGAGCAAGCCACTCAAGGAATGTTAGTTTTCTCGCTTGGGATTCTAGGGTAAAATATATGTGTATTGTGTTTGTCATTTATTTGCTTGTTTTAATATGTCTTCTCTTTCCTATTAGGTTTAGTGTGGATGACAACTTCCTAACACATTCTTCTTTCATCTTCTTTCACTTTCTTTCACAATCATATTATGTCTTCTATCATTTTATCACTTCTTTTATCGTGTTCTTCTTATTTCATCTTGCTTTTGCTACATCATCATGTAAAATTTTACCTCTTAATATACTTGATAAGAGTCTATCTTCTATTTGTTTAAGATCTTCATCATGATATTGATCATGTCTTCATAATATTTTTCCTAGTGAAAACTAATTCCTGCAAACAATTTGAATAAAATTTGTCTAATGTTAGAATGGCCAATTATAACATAGACTCAACTTGTGACTTTAGTTGGCCAAACTAAATGTCATGGCAATGACAGCTTAATTCTTTCAACCAAGCTTACATCAATATATTTTCAAAATATTACAGTCTCTAAAAAATTGACTTTGACAATTTCAATGACTTTCATTGACTACAACTTTGACTTTAAACTCTCAACTTCAACTTCAATTTTGTCTCAACTTAAGTTTACCTTGTTCTTAAATGAAGAAATTTATGGACACTTTTTAAATTGGAGTTTGATATGATACACTCTTACCATTTGTTTTCATTGTGAAATCAAACCATACAAAATTATACTTTAAATTCATATTCTTTTTTTACAACAATTATACCAATCCCTCACATTCTTCTTTAACATACTATATACTCAACCATCACTTTGACACCCAAGGTTACCTTTGCTTCCAAGACTCACTGGAAAAAAAATTACATGCCAGACCTTTGGATTCAAAATCGAGCCAATAATTCAAATTAAGATTGTGAATAATGCCAAAAGACATCCTAACACATTGGAATTTTCATACACCATTTAATTAATAAGCCCTTTCATTATGATCCATTTGATATAGTATTCAAAATGCACCTTTCCATTTTCTATGAACTTGAAGGTCCACTTTCATTATATAAAGAAAAGTATTTTCCATTTGCTTAGTGTAACACAAATATGAACTAGCGACCACAAAATATACCCTCTTCTTATTAGTCCCTGCCTCGCTAGGGATTATAGCAATCGGTGATGAGTCAAGCTATGATGACTTGTTATTAATTCAACGCAAATTTAGACCCATCTCCAAAGTTTTGTGAAAATGATATATTAATTATATTTATTCGAAAAACCAAATTTAATTTTACATTTATAAAATTTTGAGAATGGAATTTATAATTGGTTCAATGAGATGGGATGTGACTTTAATACCTTGGTGTATGTCTTTTTTTTCACCCTAATTGTCAATAACAACAAATAATTTTAAAAAATTAAAATTGTTATTGAACACTTTGAAGGCTCTGACAATATGCAATTAAAGTTCTGACAATGCAATGAAGGCTATGTTGCAAGCTCTAGGGAAATGTAGTGTACGAACAACATCAAGAAGGGTAGTTCATGTTATCGGGAAGGGAAGTGTATGTACACCACCACAAGAGTAGTCCGCTTGGCAGGCTGCATGAAGCCATTGCTTCATGCTTCATCCTCCACTGCCTGCAAAAATTTTGTTTCAGATTGTGAACATCAAGTCGACCACAAACCCAATATAATTCCATTCTATGAAAAGACAGAAGAGTAGAGATGGAATAACAGAGTAGAGGAAAGATAACTTAAGGGAGAACAAGGTGGCTCAACCAAGATCACTCAATGCTTCTCAACTTTAGCTCGACCAAGGTCACTCATCACTTCTCATCTTCAATTATACAAAGGTCACTTGACGCTTCTCAACTTCTAATTAAGAAATAGTCTCTGCAACTTCAATGTAAAATGATCTTATTTTACATATGGTAATCTCAACAGTCTATGTATGAGTTCCAGAATGCGTTCCTTTTTCAAATTTAAGGCTTTGTTTTTAATCAATTCTAAATACTCTAATCAAATATAAATTTTCAAATCGAAGTTTGTTCGAAATACTCTTATCAAATCTAAATACTCAACTCATAGGTTCTTTGAAGCTATTGGGCATCTATGACCATTTGAAGTTGTTGAGCATCAATGACCATTGTGAGACAACCAAGCTGTAACATTTTGTTTATACCATCTTCTTGAACGCTGACCCATGACCCCTACATGCTATTGCCTTTCACTTTTCTCTTGCTTACATACTCAAATCACTCTTTGAAAATGCCTCTATCCATTTTTCTCCAAAGATCTTCGAAAATACAGATAGTATACAGATTATTTAGGGGTAGATCTTGTAGCTTGTAGCTCAAATGGCCTAGTCTCCACCCCGAATCAAGGTTCTTGCATTTGATCGCCCCATCAACAAACTTGCATTTGATCACCCCATTAGCAGACCCGCTGTTTACGAAGGTGACACGAAGTCCCATGACACCATTATCATACATCACAACAACAGTCTGGGCATAATTCCAGTCAGTGATAAAAAGTATTTTTATGAATATGGATCTCTTCATTCCAGACCACTCCTTTGACAATGCCCCAGTCTGTGACAAAAATTTTGTATGTGGATCATTTCATTATGGGATGCTCCTTCCTTTGACAATGCCCCGGTCAATGACAAAAAAAAATTGTATGAGTATGGATCGCTTCGTTCCGAACGACTCCTTCCTTTGACAACACCCAATCGTTTTAGAGGCCGAGAAGCACGTGGCCATTTTGAGTGGATTGATTATGTGGTTGATACTGATCATCGAATCCCATGCCACACAAATATTCTAAACCAATTCATGCCATAGAATCTAACTAAGCCTCTATGGATTGATTAAAAGCTTCATAGCTAGGGTCACATCATAGGCAGGGCTTTGGCTCTGAGATTGATGGGCATGGATGGTTGTGTCATTTCTAGAGTTGATGTTGGACCCATGTTACACTTACATCCATTGCTTACGAATATGAGACTGGATTAGAAACTCACTCATATGTTTCTAGTGCCTTTCATATCGCTTCCTCTACCCTTGCTATAGTTCTACAAGTAGATAATTCTATAGTGTTTTAGGTTTTTATCCAACTTACATTTGTGGATAATATAACTCAGCAGTAGTGAACCCCAACGGGGTTAATGGTATAGGTAGTAGAGGCACCTTCCTTCACAAGAAATCATTTGGCAAGAGTATAACCATCAAGTGATTTTCTCATGATAGGCCCTTTTCGACTTAGATGCAAACTTGATTTTGATCAGTTTTGTTGCAGTTGCAGGTCCTTGTCGCTTCACGATCACTTTTATTCACCCTTGTATGGATTTTTACTCCCTCACCATCGGAACTCATAAAATAAATTCACAGACAAATTTTAATGTCTCACAAATTGCCTTGATTCCTATATAAAATCTCTACAAACCCGAATATGAAGATGAATGCAAGCTGAGATCTTATCATCACCAACATTTTTATCTCAATGAAAAACTTGTACAATGTATTTACCTTCCCAACCAGGGAATCATTTCGACATCCAGCTAAATAGATCCGCTGAAGTCTCCCATTACTCGGACAATTCATCCCCACCCCACAACAATGCAACTGCACAAATGCATGCAACTTTTGTGTCTCTATCGCCAATTGCATGAGAAGTGTTATGTATGTCCTCCACATGTCCCAAAACCTTGTTCTCATTGTCATATTGTATTATTTAGTTGCAATATTATGTGTAAAGGTGCTATTGAAATTTTTACTCAAAGCGAACATTTCCATGAAAGCTAAGGTTTAGGTTGAAAGAAATTGAAATTCTAGAAAACTAAATATGGTAGACTGTAAGAAAAAGATGTGTGGTTTTTATAAGTGGATACATACTAAAAGGTCTATGGACATAACTATTTTACCCAAATACCACACTTGGCGGGGTAATCCCAGTGGTCGAACCTTGAACATGGCGCGAACGTGTTACTTCCAGCCTCCAAGATTCTCAAAATGCATTGAAAATTGAATGTTCTTGGAACATGTTTCTTTGGGGATTCCAAAAAATGTGTTTCTTCAAACGTGCTATGATGGAGATTTCAAAATATGCATTAAAAACCAAACGTCGCGAGCTGTGTTAAACTTCCATGGAATGAACCACTTAGTTTCGGTAAGGAATGAATTGAAAATTGCAGAGATCCCCGTAGGATCACAAAAATTAAGGGAAACCATGTGATATTTGAGATCCCTATATTCCTACAAGCAGTGAGCACTTCAATATTTTAAACTTCTGTCAGTTCACTGTTTTAATTTGAGTTTGAAAACTTCAAAAAATGAAAAAAAATATTAACAATAATGCATTTCTTTCTTAAATTCAATTTTTATAATTAAAAATTTAATACATTATACAACATTTAAATATTTTTATAAAAGAATAATTATTTTTTAATATAAAATTAAAAAAAATTAATAAATAAAATTCATATTACATTATTTCGCATTTATTTCAACTAATGTGAATCCATTGGAAATATTTTTCTATGCATGGATATGAATAAAAAAGAGCTATGGCATAACTTGATCAACCAATGATCCAGAAAATCATTTGGCTACGAAGTGCTCAATTGATTGTATTTACTAAACGGAAAATTAATCATTTCAGTTAGGGGAAGGAGGCTGAGTGATTCATATATTATATATGAAATATCTCTTGTGGTTCTACATCTTACCATAAATTTAAGTTACCATACTTCTATATCTTACCATAAAGTAAAGTTACCATAATTAATTTCAAAATTACCTTTCCAATGTAATGACAATGTAATCCCATGCTTCTAGCTTGCTCAAGTTCATGGTTAACGACAGGGATCACTTTCGTTGTGGTTTCTTTGGAAGAGCCTAAAATAGTTAAACGTGTTCCCCACTCTGTATATATGATTTTGGAAGGTACTTGATACACCAGATACTCTCCAAAGAAATCACCGAGTAACTCGACACACATACTTTTGAATTTCTAAATGAATTTAAAGGCAGGGATTAGTTGCTTTGTAGCTAATTCCCTTGTTGGATTAAGAGAGGATCAAAGTTTTCCTCTCATGATTAAAATGCTAGTGGTTTAACATAAAATATCATTCACCTCGAAGTCACTTTTTTGTTCTTACTAGGAATGCTAGTGGTCGTGAGCTTCCTTGTCTTTTTATGGTCACACCATTGCTTTTCATTGTAGTTATGGATCACTACTCTACATAGAATTTCTTTTTCTTCATATCGAACTCTTTATATACAACTCGCTACATAATCTTGTTAAGGTCTCAAATGGGATAACACATACAATATAGACATTTATTCCATACCAAATAGTTACATTGCCATTTTGACCCTAATTAACTCTACCAAGACAAAGCATATCGACTTCTTTCTCACGTGGTCAATCAATGTACAAACAAATGTGTGAATCAATGCATCACAATGCTAAGCGATGGTATAAACAAGCATATAACATATATATGGGTATGCAACGACATTACACCAATTTGATCAAGTGTATCAAATCCAATTGATGCAAAAATGTGACAAAATAAAATATTTAAAGCATGTAGTTGTTCTACCAACTTACATAATAATATCTCAAAAAACGATTGGTATCGTGAGAAATGAGCAACAAGGAGTTTTTAGGAAAATACATTATTTAGATATATGCAAAAACATATTAGTATTATCTAATGTAGTAGGTTCCCATGGCCTTTCAAATCCTATGCTGGAATCACCTCAATGTTGTACACAAATCCTAGATCTGCAATCAATATAACACTCAAACTATGATGTTAAAATTGTTTGGCATTGGATATAAATTTATGAAAAAATGGCAGATCTAAATAGTCAACACTAGTTCATATTGCTAAGATTGTTCGCAATTGTATAGCATTGGTGCAAATCGATTTGGAGGCAGACCACTTGACTATTTTGATAACAACTATGTCATTCCCTATTCTAGATAGTGCCTTGGATTTTTAAGTCCCCGTTCCACTAGCTTCTTTCCTTCAACTAGTCTCTTTTCTACAAATAGCATTCCATTTATGCACTAAATATTGGATTCTTCTCTTAAAAGCAGTGCACTTGATTAACTTCATTATTTTGACAAGTTTTATAAAGCCACACGAATAGCTTGTAAATAATCTACTATGTTGGTAAACATCATTCTAAAATAATGATAATGTACAACCACAACAACAATAACTTTTATAACACTTGTTCAAGGCCATAATTCAAGCAACAAGCTCTCAAAACATTTTGACCATAGAAACCTTATCTATGATACCAACTGTTTGGATTAATATTTAATGGAAAATACACTCAAATAAATATCAAGTAGGGGACACTAGGAATTTACACTTAATAATTCCTCGAAGGCGAAATTCTATTCAATTAATCCAAAGTTGTGTATTTCTATTGTACAATTTGTCCCTTTATATGGATTTAGGTGACCATAACAACTGTGTCATAATTAGATATTTAGTTCAACCATATGCATAATTGTCTCCCACAATATCTCCCTAAATCTGTCCATTGATTCTGTTAGCATCAGAAGTCACTCCTGGATTGCGGCAGAAGCAGAGCCCAACGCCCATCAGTTTATGTCAAAAATAATTTAATGGGGTGGTTGAATGGACAAAGACCTGGGAAGGTATCGCTTTAACTCGGGAAACTGGGCCTGGTATGTAAAACAGAGGAGGTCTTGATCTAACTTCCGTCAATGGGTTGATTATAAAATGATCAGGTGGAAGACTTGTTAGGGGGAGTGAGCAAGGCTGACCTAGGCATCAGGCCTTTCAGCAGCTTGAGGAGGAAAAACTTAGAACACAAGATCCTCTTGGTTCAAAGCTTCAAAGAAACTAAAGGGTGAATTGATTGGATCTTCCAATTCCAAATAATTCAGCGTTGAGAAAATACAAGGACGGATTAGAAACAATGCAACTATTACAGTGATCCAACCTACATCATCCTATAACAATGCAACTTGACTGGATCCTCCAATTCCGAGCTGTTCTGACATAGTGTAAACATAAAGATGGAAAGAGGCTGACATTCATAAGGCAAGAAGTTTCAAGTGTCAATACATAACCAGAGCAACCAGTGCTTCATCAAAACTTTACAATCGGGAGCCTAGCTCAACCATCGACAGATTACAAAATGGAAAAAACGCCTACATATACTCAAAACAAAATAACAACAACGAAAACGAGACACTACATTAAAAACATTGTGTCTGCATGTCCTCTGGCAGTCTGCGTATGTAGACTCTGAACGATTGTGCACTTATGATAGACGCAATCAGACTCCTGAATGTCCTGCAAATGAATTGACATGCTTTTGATCCTTTGTCGGACTTTCCATTTATGGCGGAGACTATGTCTAACCACCTCCAACAACTTCAATAACTGCTTTCTTGGGATCGGGAACAGTCCTGGTCAACTCTGCCCTTTAGGACGTGGAGGTCTTCTCATGGTGCCACTTGGATCAGCTGAACGGTTTAATGGATAAGGCATGAAGACTGGTGCAAAGACTGGAGCACATGAAGGTATAAGAACAAAGGGTAGGTGAGGAAGATTTGGCATGCTTGGCATGGAAAGGGGAAAGGGAGTGATCACGAAAACAACAGGGGCAAGACACATGGCAAGAAGAAGGAGCGAAGGTGACATGATATAATGGTAACGGGGGGACACATAATTTATGGGGGGGGACATGGAAGGGAGCGGGACAGATGTCAGAGGACAAGGAGGGGCCAAAGGAAATGGGCCATGTCATGTGGTTAAGTGGAGAACAGATGGTAGGGAAGAAAGCGGTACAGAAGGGGACACGGCAGGAAGGGGGCCCCACGTCAATACCACACCATTCTGGACCCCCCCCCCCTTATTAAAGGTAGAATGGCAAAGGGGGTCCGAAATTTCTTGAGCGTCATTTATCTAGGCACCCCAATATTGATCGTTTGAGAGATGCGTGCCCAATTCCGAGCCCCCCGCCTCCGCTAAAGGCAGAATGGCGAGGGGGCTCCAGAATAAAACCTCAGTCGTAGATCTAGGCAAACAGGCCTTAGCCATCCAAAACTACCTGCTTGCTAAAATGACGCGCCCACCCTCTAAACTTTGGGAAAAATGTGTTTTACGAATCTTTCTTTCACCCAAGGGGAAGCTTCCCCTAGGAAAATACCCCATACATGATTATGTGATAACATTAGGCTCCATGGGGGATGGCACACCCCCTGTGGACTGCCGAGAACTCTTTTGTAGCTTCAGTGCCTTGCTGTTGGGATATGGAGTCATTATTAAAACTTAAAGACAAAAGAAAACAATATTTACAAACACAGAAGAGCCATGTGCAACTTAAGAGAAACATCTCTTCAGGAAATGCCCATTCACAGGGCCACTGAAAACTTCTTGATCCTTCGAATCGCGTAACCTGTAGGTATTATTTGAAAATACTTCAGAGATTTTGAAGGTCCCTACCCATAGGGATTCAAATTTTCTGTGCTTTCCCTTGTCTTGCTTAGGAGCATCCCATTTCAGTACCAGCTCTGTCATCTGGAAATATTCCTTCTTGGCCTTTCTGTCAAAAGCTTGCTTGATCTTCTGCTGATGGTCCTAAATTCTGTTCATCACTTGCTCTCTAGCCTGTTGGACCTCTACCAGTTGATGAACTCTTCTGATCATATCATCAGGCTCTCCTTGATAATCCTGGAGGAATTTTTCTACAAGCATGGCTAGCTAAGAAGGAAAAACAACTTTTGTTCCATAAACCAATTGGAAAGGGGAGATGCCTATAGATCTCTTTGTGGTCACTCGATCAGCCCATATAGCAAATTTCAGCTTTGAATCCCTGGCCTTTTTGTTGTCCTCTGACAGTATTTTGATGATCCTTATCAGAATTTTGTTGGAGGACTCTGCTAAACCATTTCCCTAGGGATAGTAAGGGGTGGAGTGAATCAGTTTGATCCCAAATTGCTCACTGAATTTGACTAATGGTTCAACTTTTAAAGATTTTGCGTTATCAGTAACAATCTTTCTTGGGCAGCCGAACCTCATGATGAGGTCTTCCAAGAACCCAATGATCACCTTATGGGAAGCACTCCTTGTGGGGATAGCTTCTATCCACTTAGTAAAGAAATCCATGCCGGTTAGGATCCATTTGTGTTGTCCACTGGAAGCAGGGTGGATCTCCCCAATAAAGTCTAGGCCCCACTGCTGGAAAGGTCCCAAAACAACCACAGGATTTAAAGGCAGGGATTTAAGTTGTTGCTTTCCTGAGTACCTTTGGCATTTGATGCAAGCTTTGACCTCCTTGTAGATGTCAGTGAATAAGGTGGGCCAGTAGTACCTAGGCCTGAGGATTTTGTAGGCTGTGGTTTTCCAAAAATGGTGCCCTCCACATAGGCTGTCATGAAATTCAACAATGATCCTTTGAGCCTCCTGTGGATTCATACATTTTAAAAGTACCCCCA
>JZKD02S1857446.1:535247-548138 GCA_000966675.3 Picea glauca | reverse complement strand
AAAACCACCGTGAACAATAATGTATTGTAACATCCATGCCCATGTGGGATAAATGAAACTCAACCAAAAGGATTCCCATGGATGTCATAAGCATGCAAGTGCTTCACATTAAGCATGTTTCTTGTGATGGTGTCACAAATAACAACCCTAGCTTGGCACAATTACATAAATTCAATTGATGTCTAAAATATTCCTTTTATTACCTAAAACCTTTTGACCAATTTCCATTTGGATTATGTATATGACCAACTTCCATTTGGATTATGCATCATTTATTTGTAGGAGGAAATGATTGCACATATAGTGGCAATTCATCCATGGAGCAAGCATCAACACGTCATGCAATTGTATTCTTTAAAAAGTAATCAATGGGAAAGAGGATGATATGTGTTGATGTAAAATATATAATCGAGATACAAATAAGCTTTATATGCACTTTTATACAAATTAGAGGAGTTGTACACATACCACCAAAGGATAGAAATGGTGGAGAGATGCAATGATTTTGTCTTTTTTATTCCTTCAATATTACCATAGTCAATTTATATGTTAAAGGTATAAATTGATTAATTACATCATTCTTAACGATATGCCAATTAATGTGTGTGTTTCATAGAAAGATAGATGTAATTTAACCTTTGTTTTGAACTAGGGTGGGTTGGTTGAATCCTGGGTTTAGAAAACCAACTTCTAAATAAAACTAAATTCAACATGTTTTTAAACAATCAAAATTTGGTATACAAACTATAGTTGGAGGGAATTAAGTCATTGTTAAAGGGGAATCCAAGTTCTAATCCCATGATCTCCTCTAAACAATTAAAATTTGTTATACAAACTAGTAGGAAGGAATTAATTCATTGGGAGAGAGGAATCCAACTTCTAATCCCACGAGCTACTATTTTTCTCCCCTTTCTCAAAATATAACTTATAAATACCTCAAAACCTATTTAAGTTCATAGCCCCCTTCATAATATACAATGAAAGTTTTTTGGTTAGCATGAGAGGGATAAGTATTTTGAAAAGACTAGAAAGGTTTCAAATATGCTTCGACACTTTTCTCAAGGATAAAAAAAAATATATATATATTTATATACCTAGGGTTTGATGTCTTTGATAGATTAAATTTTTATTTTTGTCTTCATAACTTTTGTTTTAACCCTCAACTAATTGGATAAGGTAGGAAAAATAGGTTGATGGAAAAATTGGGTCAAATATACTTTATTCTAAAAAATAATTAAACCAAGAGATATTGATAGTTCATATTATATCTTAGAAGTGTCAATTTGTTAATATTATTGCAATAAGAGCATAGGTTAGAGGATATAAATTAGGTAATATTTTCAAGATGTATCCATGTAGAAACTTATCAATGAGATGTAATAACAAAGTAGCTAATCCTGAAACCCATTGGGAGATAACCTTGTTGTATAGATTATTCAGGATAATATAGAAGGACATCAAAATAGTCTAATCTTGGTCATCCCTGGAAGAGATAATTTTCATTCCCAAATAAGGTTTGGACTTAAAAACAAGCATGATAAACATCATTCCAACCATTAGTTTCACACGAGAGATATCATTAGAAAGTGAACTTGAGGGGAAAACATAGGAACTTGATCAATCCACTCATATATCACCCTTGTACCATCACCCGATAAATTAGAGAGGATACATTCATGTTGTACTTACCAAACTAAATGGAAAGTCATCTAATATTCAATGTAGATATGAGATATGAGCCATATATAAATACAATGAGATATGACCTTTGGTTTCATCTTCTCATAGGTCTAATGACTATTCCTATTCACCTATGACTCTTCATATTTATAAATAATAATATTTACAAGACACCATAATCCCTAGGATTAGGTATCTAACATCCCCCCCTTTAATTAGAAGGGGTGTTTATGAGTGCAAGTATCTTTCCGATCTTTTCAAACTTTTCTCTTCCAAGGGATTTGTTGAAGATGTCTACAATTTTCTCTCTTGTGGAACAATGTATCAAATGAATGGTATTGGCATCTACTTGTTGTTGAATCAAATGGTACTTCATGTTGATGTGATTTGTTCGATATTGGAATCTAGGATTCTTGGCTAGCTTGATTGCAAAAGTGTTGTCAATCAAAAGTGGAGTAGCATTCATGCATTTCTCCTGCAAATCCTCTAGTATCTTCCTAAGCCACACAATCTCCTTTGTTTCCTCTAAAACATCCCCATATTTTGCCTTTCTAGTGGAATCTTCTAGAACAAATTGTTTATGTGTTCTCTAAGAGGTAATTGTTGATACAAGACTCATGAGGTGTCCTAAAGTAGACACTCCATTCTCATTGTCCCCATCAAAGTATGAATTTTTATACCCAACTAGTTTGAAGTCCTCCACCTTAGAGTACTTGAGCCCAAAGTCTTGATTTCCCTTCAATTAACTTAGTACTCTCTCAACAGAAAACCAATCTCCTTCACAAGGATTTTGCATGAACCTAGAAAGGATCCCAACTGCAAATGAACTATATGGTCTAGTAGTGGTAAGGTAGATGAGACTCCCCACAGATTATTTGTATTTAGTTGCATCCTCAAATTCATTCCCTTATTTTTATGTTTGCTTCAAATTTTTCTCCATTGGAGTAGAGAGAGGATTACAATCAATCATACAACTTTCCAATGTACTTATTTTGGGAAATGAACATATAGGTTGGATTCTATGTTACTTTATACCCAAGTAATAGTGAAGGTATCCCATGTATGTCATATCAAAACTCTTCTTCAATTATTTAGCTATGGATGCAATACATGCTTCATTGTTCCCTGTTATCAAAATATCATATAAATCCACCACAATATATACAACATTTTTTCCAACTTTATTGACAAACAAATTTGCATCATCAACATTAAAATCCTTGAAATTTATTTCCAAACGATGCTCAATTAAATTTTCATACCATGCACGAGGTGTTTTCTTTAGGTCATACAAATACTTGGTGAGATTTCATACCTTATTTTCTTGACCCTTCATAGCAAATCCTTTTAATTGAGACATTTGGACATTCTCTTTCAAATCTCCATTCAAGAAATGTTTATTAACATCTATGTGATGAATCTTCCATCTATTATGTGCTGCCAAAGCCAACAAAGAGAAAATGATATCCCATTTTGTTGTGGGGGAAAAATCCTCCTCATAATATATGCTTTCTTTTTGTGCAAATCCTTTCTCCACGAGCCTCACCTTATGCTTGTGAAGTGAACCATTTGATTTGTAATTTTTCTTTTAGACCCACTTGCATTCAATTGGTTTGGTTCCAAATGGAGGATCCACCAACTTCCATGTCTCATTATTGATGAGAACTTCATAGTCCTTATGCATAGATTATTTCCACTCATAATGAGAAATATATTATTCAAAGTTAGTAGATAAGTTCAATTTACAATAATTGATAGCACCTAAATCTCAATCATCTACATCACCTCCATCATCTTGTTTTGCAGAACTTCTAGTTCCTAAATTTTCAAGCTCATTAGGGTGAACAATTTCAAGTGTCTTCATGAGCCCCTTTGGAAATTTATGTGATGGTCCAGGTTGCTTAACTAATTGAGATGATGCTACATTTCCATCAATATTCAACCTTTCAATACCCTCAATCACATCAGCCAATTGAACCCGAAGTTCTGATAGAGTGGCTAGATATTATACATGAGAGAGAGATTGCACTTGAAAAGGACATTCTAGAGATTGATTCAAGATAAGGATCCCCCCTTCAACATGTGGAATCTCATTATCAAATTCATTATATGTCAAGATGTGGAATCTCATTATCAAAATATATCAAGATGATCAAGTTGTTGCTCAACAATCTTGTCATTTTTAGGGGATTCAAGAAAAAACACATCTCTAGAAAGAATGAACTTTTTTTACCTCATCATAAAGATGATATGCTTTGGTCATATTTGACTACCTCAATAAGATGCACTTTCGACTCCTTGCACTTATTTTGTTTATTTTTTCCTTAAGTATTAAGGCATAATAAGTGGAACCAAAGACCCTTAGATTACTCATCGAAGGAATGCAATTATACCACATTTCATAAGGAGTCTTGCTCCCAAGAGCTTGAGATGGAATTTTGTTTCTCAAGTACATTGTACACAAAACTGCATGAAGCCAAAACATCAACTTCAAATTCTTGAAAAATAGCATTGAATGTACCTTATTCAATAGTGTCATGTTCATTCTTTCTACTACACCATTTTGCTAAGGATTGTATGGAAAAATGGTTTGATGCTTGTTCTGATGTTGGAGAAGATATATTTCAAACTCGTTAGAAGTATATTTCCCTCCATTATCATTACAAAGAGTGTGAATACAAGATTGTGCTTCATTTCCAATCCATACATGAAATTTTTAAACATTTCAAAAGTTTGATTTTTTTTTCAGCATTCAATAAAAGTCATGATATATTTATTACCCAAAAAATTGCAATAGGCATGGAGCCACACAAATCAGTGTGTCAGCGCTAGATTTTTACATGCTCTTGAAGTGGAATCATGAAAATGCCGCTTTCTATGTTTTCCAAGGATACATGCATCACATTGATTCAAATTCCTTGGAATGGTAGGAAAACTAGAATCACCATTTTTCTTCAACATAGGAAGACTATCATAATTGAAGTGTCCAAATATAGCATACTCATCATGGTGAGAGAGGTATGCAAACTTTTGTGCTCATGCAAATGTCCCTTCCAGTTTCAACAATTTGTCAGCCTCCCATCCTATCATGATAATCATGTTTTTGAAAGACCTACTTATTTCAATTTTTCCATAAAAAATGTGAATAATGGCCTTGCTATCGAATGTGCACAAGAGACAACAAGTTCCTCCGCAAATTTTGAAGATAGAAAGCATCATGCAAAAGAAAATATGGGAATCTAGGAAATTTGAGCCTAATGATGTCAATTCCATAGGTTTGAGAATGGATCTATTTGCAAAATCCATGTGGAAAGTAGCACCAATGTCAAACAACCATGCATCTCTCCAAGAAGTAAATTGATTCAGGTGGATATTGGTGGCCACCCACCTATTTCAATTAGCTCCTCTTACTTGTTTTTAGTTCAACACGTTCTTATGTACTTCTTTGTAATTGTGGGTTATACACTTTTGGGGTTGTCTGAAGCCCTACACATATTCCAGGTGGATACCGGTGGCCTCTCACCTAATGCAACTGACTTGTTTTGTATATTTTCATGTCAGCACATCTTGCTTACTTCCAGGGCCGTTTTGGGGCCCTAAACAATGTTTTTTTGGCTCGCCAAAGTCAAACTATAAACAAAGTTAGAGTTTGATGATGTAATGTGTAGCTCTCTGAAATAATTTTTCAATAGTTTATCATGCACCTAAAACGAAGTTCGTATGCAAAAGTTACGACCCAGGGAAGTTGAGGTACCAACTTACTCATAGGGGCCCACATGACTTTTGACATTTCACCTCCTAGGGTTAGGTTTTTGGATGTCTAAGGTTTTGACATGCATGAGTAATATCAAAAAGGCCTCTAGAGCCTCATTGTAACCATGCAAGCAAGTGTTCTCAACCTATTTCATTTATTCAATAGAAGATATTGTTCACCGGATATCTGTGTTATTTTTCATATCTCTATGTTTATTGTATTCAATCTTTAATCAGTTTGTTCCACTCCTAAATCCGGATCACAAATGAAGTTTTGATTACATATTCATTCATGCCAATAACGTAATGACCAATAAAAAATCAGTAGATGAGATTTACCTTTTTCTTCCTTTTGTTCCTACTTTTCTTTGATCTTCTCCCACGGGATTCTACATGTCTTTGCATCATGTTCATTCTTTCCACAATGAACACAATGAAGATCACATATTTCATCTTCATTATGCCTACCCAGTGCCTCTAAAATACTTATTTCCACATCCTCTCTTATTACCTTCCTTTAGAAGAATCATGTGATTGATTCTTCCCTTTTTGAACAAGGTACATAGTCGATCTAGTGGGTTGAATTGTCTTATTCTCGAAATGTTTCTCATGTTCTACAATTTTCTCCATCAAAGAGTCAAAATTGAGGGACTTCAATTGGCCAATAGGGAGAAATGTCTATCTTCACACCACCACCAACAATGTTACATGATGTCTTTAATTTTGGATGCCAAATCCATGGGATCATCATCCTTCAACTCTAGATTGAAAAGCTTAGTGCAAATGAGTTAGCTCCAATTTTGAATGTAAATTGTATAGATATTTCAACTTCTTCAAAAAACCCTAAGAATATTTGATAAATTTAATGTGACAACTCACTTCTTCACTTACACAAACAACAATCAAAGCATATGCTTTCTTATCTTTATGGAAATCTCTTTATGTGCTAAAGATTTGGTAGCTGAAATATCCCCATCGCTATTGGCATCCCAAAAATCATTAAAGATAAGAGTATACAATCTTTCTTGAACATTTTGGATAATTTTACTTTCCACTTAACACCACACCAACAATTTAAACAAGACACTGCATTTTCATAAACAAAATAGATAAAAAAAAAATAAAAAAAAATACAATCCCAATACCTCACGTCTATGGCTATATAAGCCAACAAACTCTTCTAACTGCATAGAAAAGCACTTCTATTTCGATATGAAAATGGTCTTGAGAATGCCAATAGTCAACAATAGTGGCGATGGTCTGCGTCGTGGAGCTTCATATTGTCAATGCATTCATTTAATTTATGATCAATAGACATCATCTACAAATTTCTCGAATTAGACAAAGTGAAACCCAACTCACAGCGATGGCTTGGCCAATGAAAAGGCCAAGATGCCGACTAATCACAGTCCCACAACAACAAAACACAACACTGTAGAAAACAATTTATTTCACAATAGTCTGCATCCACTTCAATAGTCATGCAAGGGCAGCGGTTCATGGTTTGACTATGGGTAGATCATAAACAAATCATAGACAACACCAGCTAGATCGCCTCTGAGGACAGGCCCGACCCAATATATCCAGTGGTTCTCCCATGTTCATCTCACTAGCATCAGTCTGAATGCAACAAACAAACTGATGATTCGTATACAAAATGCAGTGCTTATGCTTCGGATTTGTGAATGCAGCATATGAACAGGTGAAACACTCAGCCCATGACTAATTAAAATGACCAGGAGAGAGAAATAACACCCAACAGACTAATAACCTATGGCAAGGGAATGCCAACGGTCTTCTTTCCAGTGAATACACAACGGTTGTATCTCCAATGTTTCTATCCTGTCGTTCTGGAAATCTCACAAGATTGGTTGCACAAGAACCATTTATCTACCTGGACGTGTATTAGGTTTAGTGGAGATACATCAAAACTTTATGCTTGGAGGAGCTAATTTTGACTCTGTCATTGGGTTGGGCACCAGGTTGGCCACCCTGTTCTTGAAAAATCTTTTCTCACAGATCGATAGTTTCTTTCCTCGCTTGTAGATGAGCAGTCTCTCTCAAAGAGGGGTGATTATAAAGCAGTATAAAATGCATAACTGCAATGATCATCTCTACGCTTTCATCTTATATGAACGCAAATCCACCATGTAGTCACACTGGTAAAAACTTCTATTCCTTGGGACAACTTTCCACTTGCAATTACACTCTTGGATCACATTAATTTATTTCCTTATTTAAGAGGGATAAATAATTGACGTGCTCAAATTGCATAATCGTTAATTATTGTCTCACCGGGATTTGGATTGAAAATAAGTCACAATCACAATTACACTCGCATTGAGGATTGGTTGGAACATGAGTATGAAGAAGCTTCAGATATCACTTATATTCGATGAAAATTCTTATTCACTTATAACTCTTCATATATTTCTCGATAATAATATTTACAATACACCATAATCTTTAGGATTAGATATCTAATAATATCACTTAAAACTTTAAATATCATTGATGTTGTATAACATTGATGTTGCAGGGTAGTGGAGAAGAAACTAATATGTTGATTCTTAAAGAGTGACTATCTTAAGTTGGCACAAAGATGGAAATAAATACTATTTTACGGTGTAAAAAGTAGAAAAAAAAAACTGAACCTAGAAGAATAATTATTGGGGATCAAAAACTCATAAGCATTGAGGTTCAATCCTAGAATGAGTCAAATATCGATTAAGTCCATTATTGGAGGAGGTGAACTAAAGAAAAGTTTACCTATAATATTTTTTATGTGTGTATAATTGTGGTTGTTGTGTCATTACAATGGTTAGATTTGACATACATTCAAGTGGTAGTCTATAGTCATGTAACAAAAAATGTTTATATACCATTGTCATTGTGACATGGTAATCTTATTTTATGGTTAGAAGGAATTTGATCTTGTCACATTAAGTACATTTTTGGCCACATCCCACAAAGCTTGGCTCATGTGGGTATGTTAATAGGATGAACAACTCAACAATGATTATGAACAAAATATCAACAATCATAATAGTGCTCGCTCTCTCTAACACATTTGTACACTTATTTAATTTTAAATATTAATAAACAATGTACAAAATGTCTTACAATCCTTTGGTTGAAAGAGGATTGATAGTTGTTGTAAAGCTTCATATTGTTCATGCCATGTTCATTGTATCATGTCCAATTCAATCAAGGTTGAGCTTTGTAGGGGACAAGTTCTCTAATACCTATGATTTTCCAAAAAAGGTGGAAAGTATGGTTGAAGAAGCTCCACATTAAAGACATGGTGTAATTCAAGGAGGGTGGAAGATTCAATTTAAAGGCATTCTCATCCACAACCCTAGTGATAGTGTAAGGCTCACATCAAAATAGTAAGAGCTTCATGTGAGGGCATGTGATGCACTCTTTCTACAAATGTAGTTCCATACTTTGTCATAAACCTAAAACTTGTATCAAACCCAATGTTGATTATGTCACTGCTTGTACTTGGTATTAAATTTCTACATAATAATGTGAACTTATTGTTGGTTGTGTTGCATCTATTCAATAAATTTTACTACTTTGTCTTCCTTGTTTTCTGCATGGGAGGGATCTTCATGTATGGATGTAATGGGCAGAGCCACATAAATTGGGGCCAATGGAAAGAACCCCATGCACACCTAAAAATGGTTGTGGCCAATAGAATTGTGAAGATATTTGGTGTAGTTGGGTCGAACATAAAGAAGGATTTCATCCCATGTGTGTTAATATTGGACTTACACATTATGAGGATAGTGATAATGAACATATTAACTACTTCTATGTGTCCATTAGTTTGGGGATGGAAGGAACTCAATTTTCTCAATTTTTTGTCCATCATGGACAAAAGGATTGACCAAAATATACTTAGGATCTTCCTATCCCTATAAAAAACAATGGTTTTTGGAAACCTGAATTGAACCCTAATATGATAGAAGAAGAGATTAGTAGTGGATTTTGTTTTGGCACTCTTCATGCAAGGTGATAAATTTTGTATCTTAGAAAGACAAACTAAAACCACAAAAACATAATAATTGTCATGCTTAGTTGAGGGAAAATGTGACACAAAAACCATGGAGATTGACTCCCAAGGATTATTTTGTGTGGGTAGAAGAGTGTAAAATCCTAATTTCTTTATTGCAAGTTTAGCGATGGCACAAGTGGTGCATGATTTGATATATCTATTTATATCTTGTAAGAGCTTTAGCCAACAAAGGTACTCCTATAGCACTACTATATTTTTTTTCATGCCAAAATTTCTTGCCAATTGATTGTAGTATGCCTCCCAAACCATCTTATCGCCCTTCTCTGAAACAATAAAGAGATGGTCCAATTGGAACAAAATTCCATCCTAGAGGTGAAAGTATGAAACTTGTTTACATACAATTAGTGTACAATATGTAATAGTGAAGTCAAGATCATTGTTATACATCTACGACCACTTTGGAGTTTCATGTCCAAATAATTGATAATTATGGTCAATTCCTGATTCGGATTTAGGAGAGGAACAAATTGATTAACAGACTAAATACAATAAACATAGGGATATGAAGAACAACATAGATATCTAGTGAACAATATCTTCTATTGAATAAATGAAATAGGTTGAAACTATAAAACTGCAGAACTGGATCACTTGCTCGAATGGTCGTAGCTATCTCTGAGAACAGATGTGGCTACTACGTGCATCTGTCTAAGAAAAATGATTACAATGAGTCTACAAATAAATTTTTAACATTACTCATGAATGCCAAAACCCTATACATCCAAAAAACTAACCCTAGGAGATGAAACACCAAAAGTTATGTGGGTCTTATGGGTAAGTTGGTACCTCAACTTCCTCGGGTCGTAACTTTTTCATACGACCTTTGTTTTAGGCGTGTGATATCCCGTTGGAAAGGTATTTTCGAGAAATACACATTACGCCATAAAACTCTAACTTTGTTTATAGTTTTACAGTGGAGAGCCAAAAAAATATAGTTTAGGGCCCCAAAACAACCCTGGAATTACAAAATGATGTGTTGACATGAAAACATACAAAATAAGTCAGTTGGATTAGGTGGGATGCCACCAGTATCCACATAGAAGATGTGTAGGGATTCATACAGCCTCAAAAGTGTATAACCCACAATTACAAAGAAGTATAGAACAACGTGCTAAATTGAAAATTGTTAAGAGGAGCAAGTTGGAATATGTGGGTGGCCACTAATATCCACATGGATTAGTCCTCCCCCCTTAGGAATAAATGGTCTCCATTGCATTGATTTCCCCCATTAGGTGAGGAAACTTTTGCTGAATTTGGCCCCGGGTGAGCCACTTTCCTTGGTGGAGGAGTTGCCCTACCTTGACAACCCGATAAAGTTGGATCCTTTGCTAGTGAGTGCCCTTGACATGTGTCTCCACTATCTAATTAGTGGATGCATGTTTCATGCAGTTAGGGTTGAGCTCTTTTGGTGTTAGTTGTTCTACAGTATCTGAGGTATCTAATAATGGTGGAAAATATGGCCGAAGGAGGTCCACATTGAACACTGGGTGCAAGCCAAGGAAGGGTGGAGTGTTGAGCTAAAAATCATTGCTACCCACAACCTTGGTGATATTTTAAGGCCCATAGCGAAGTGGGAGGAGCTTCTGATGGGGCCCTGCAAGACGCTCTTTCTACAAATGTAACCAGGCCTTGTCTCCAACCTAAAACTGATGCGATACCCTGTGTTGATCATGGTGCTTCTTGTACTTAGCATTGGCTTTCTGCAAATCTCATGGACCTATTGGCGGATGTGATGAATTCGCTCAATGAATCTGGTGGCTTTATCAATCTCAGACTAAACATGGGAAGATTTCATCTGTGTGGTTGCAAGAGGTAGTGCAACATCAATGGTACCCAAGGGTTGGAATCCTAGCCCCACCTAAAATGGGCTATGGCCGATGGAGCTATGGAGAGACCTATTGTAATTGTGTTGAACATAGGGGAGACTCTCATCCCATGTACGTAGATTCTTAGAGTTGTTCATGTACAGGATGTGCAAAATCATCCGATTGATGACCTATGTTTGGTCGTCTATTTGGGGCTGAAAAGCAGTGGATTTAGTGATCTTGGTGTCCAAAAGTGACCAGAGACTCGACCAAAATGTGTTGAGGAACCTATTGTATTGGCTGGATATGATGGTATGTGGTAGCCCAAAATGAACCCACAATCGTTCAGAGAAGAGCTTGGAAATGTATGCCATTGTGATGTTATTCTTGCAGACTATGAGGATGGCCATCTTTGAAAACTGATCAATGACCACAAATAAACAATCATTGCCTTATTTGGTGGATGGAAAACTAGACATGTAATCCATCGAGATGGATTCCCAAGGATTCTCGGGGGTAGGAAGAGAGGTATCATCCTGCCATTCGATTGTAGTGGGATTCCCAAATAAGATTTCCACGCTTTCTTGCAAGAATACAGAGATGGCCCAGATGGCATAAAATTCTATCCTGAATATGAAAATCGGTGACATTTGCGCCTATACCCAAGAGTTGATAGGTGGTGGTGAAGTCTGGATCTTGTTGATAAAGTTGGGGCCACTCAGATGCCTCATGTCCACAAGAATGGATCACAGTGGTGAGTGTAGCCATGGGAGGTCGACTGAGGCAGTCAACGACAAGATTTGTTCTCCCTATATTATACTTGATTTTGATATGGAATTGTTGCAGGTAGGTGGACCACTTCTGATGGCGGTCGTTTTGCAACTTCCCATGTATATGTATGAACTGCAGAGGCTTGTGATCAGTGTGGATGATCGTCTCTGATCCAAAAAGGATCCATAGAAGGATGAGAACAACTCAGAACTCATAGAGGTAACTTAGAATGCTTAGAATGGCTTCAACTGACAAATAAAGGGAAAAAAATCAAAGTTCCCAAAACTCAGTGAAAATGGAATGATCGCAAAGAGTTCATTGCAAGATTTCTAAAGGTGCAAACGACTCGTCAAACAGAGTTATGGATCAAAATTTATAAGCGATCAAAGTTTTGGTCAACCTAGCCCAATCAATAGGGATGAGTCAAATTCCATATTGCTGACATCAACATCAGTATGAATGACTTCAACATCTGTACAACCTACTTTGAAAGAACAGAGGAAAACACATGTCATGATGATGTCAGCATGACACGTGGTAGCACCAGAGGATGCCACATGTCACCTGCCAATAGGATTTTTAGGGTGCCATGTGGATCGGTAAAAATGTGCCATGTGGCACCCCCAGGTGATGCCACGTGGCACCACCCAGAAGGCACCACGTGTCCAATAAGGAGGTGACATGGAGGTGTTCGGTACGGAGGTGACGTCAACAACCAAGTGGGTCAATTAGTGGATGCCACATTGTCCAATTGGAAGGCGCCACGTGGAACCCCTGAAATGCACAAGGAGGCTCAACAAA
>JZKD02S1857446.1:515962-535191 GCA_000966675.3 Picea glauca | reverse complement strand
TATATATATATATATATATATATTAAAAGAAGCCTCCAAATTTGGGGTGGTTCTGCCATATTTGGCAGCATATTCCACTTCTGCCAAAATTAAACACCACCATAATCTCCGCTAACTTCTCTGGCGTTTTAATAGCAACACACCAAACCGTCCGCCAGAAATAATATATTCCGCCAAAAATAGAGTCCACCAATTTAGCAATGCGCCTACATATTGTTGTAACAAAATGTTAAAAAGGGGAGGCCCGTGGGATTCGATCCCGAGACCTCTGCCTAACAAACAACTTCAAATATCCTTTGCCCACCATTAGGCCAATGACCTCATCAATGCATAACTGTCCATAATTTTGTATAAGAAGGGGCCTCGACCAATGTTTGGGAGGAGGAGGCATACCAAGCGTGCTTGTATGGATTCGGGTATGATTTTCAAGACGGATTTTGGAAAATATTTCGAGATAGTCTAGTCATTTATTGGAGGAGCAGTGGCACAAAAACTGAGGTGAGAGTGTCTCTTGGGCCTAAAAGTGTCAGACTCGGATCGAGGTGTGGAGAGAGATAGTTTTAGGTAATTCGATGCTATGAACACAGTGGTGATGTTAGTTTTTTGATCTGAGAAAAACTTATGTAGCTTAACACCAGAATGAGTTATACTTATGTATTTTGCCCAATTTTTTTATGGAGTTAATAAAAAGACCTACCCATTTGAGAGCAGGACCCAGAGACTTAATCCACCAGGGATGAACTCTTTTATCAAGTTCTTTGTGTTCATATTGCATGCTTATGTCTCTTTATTTTTGAGTTTTTCCTTCTTTATGGTGTACTTTAGTTTATGCTCATTTAATATGATTCTTTAATAAGTCACCTGGCGAAAGGATCTTGGATCATGTTGGTATCAGAGCAACCATCTTTGACTTGAATTGTCGAGTATGAATGCTTACTAGGGCCAAGCATAAGAAGGGTGAAGGAACTCCTAAGAATTTCAATACCAAAGTTGGCCATGCATCCCAAAGGAAGAAGATGACAAAATAGGACAAGCGTGATGAACAGGAGAAAAACTTTCACATGGTATTTTATCGCATGTCAAAAATGGTCAAACGAATGTATGGAGATTACGAAAAGAGGATGAAGAAGAAAGGGAAGAAAAATGAAGCTCCACTCGATGGTGATGCTTCGGTAAACCAAGGGGTTGGAGGAGACCCTCCTGAGCCTCCATCTTCGCCTTCAAGTTCTAGTTCTTCTTCCTCTGAGCATTATCATCACTCTCAACATTCTATCCATAAAGCCTCTTTTAAGAAACCATTATTAAATCTTGATGTAAATTTTTCTTTACCTATGTTTAATGGAGATGCTAATCCTGAAAAACTAGATAATTGGATCCGACGGGTTGAAGTATATTGCCGTGTTCATCATATTGACGAAGAGGAAGTTAAAGTGCAACTGGATTCTCTTTGGTTGGAAGGCACCTCTCTTGTATGGTGGGAGAGCAAGCTACAGGACATATGTAAGTGTGGTAATATTCTTTCCTCATGGTCGGAATTTAAAACATAAATAAGGAAGCAACTCTATCCATTAGGGTATTTACATAAAGTAATGATGGAATGGAAAACTTTGAGACAGATTAAAGGTTAGACTGTACAAAGTTTCACAGAAGAATTTAGGAAGAAATCTCCAGCATTGAACATTCCTTTGGATTCCTAACAAACTATAATGAATTATATTGGCACACTTCATAGTTATATTCTTGTCTTTAGTGGGACTTGGGATGAACATGTAAGGCATGTAAAAAAAGTATTGGATACTTTTTAAAGGGAAAAACTCTATGTGAAAATGTCTAAATGTGAATTTGGCAAGACTACACTTGTATACTTAGGTCATATCATGGGAGGAGGACAATTGAAGATTGATCCTTCCAAAATTGAAGTAATTGTAAATTGGTCTGGGCCAAAAAGTGTGACCGAGATCTGGAGCTTCTTGGGTGCAGTCCAGTATTGGAGGAGATTCATTCCCAAATTCTCCTTTATAGCAGCTCCTTTGCATGAATTAACCAGTGTGAAGAACACTTTTCAGTGGGAAGGAAAGCAACATAAAGATTTTGACACTTTGAAGGAGAAGATCAGTACCACACCAATATTAGCATTGTCGAATCTTCAACAGTCGTTCGAGATCGAGATAGATGCTAGAAGATACGCCATGGGTGCAGTATTGATGCAATATCGTAAGCCTATATGTTACCACTCTAAGACTTTTAACCAAGTTGTTGTTAACTATCTTACATATGATAAAGAGTTGTATGCATTAGTTCAACGCGTAAAGAAATGGAAGCACTACTTGTTAAGGAATGAAACAATCATACATACATATCATCAACCCTTACAGTATCTTCAAGCACAGACCAAACTGCAACAATATCGACACTACATATGGATGGGTTTTCTACAACAATTTCATTTGGTAATCAAGTACAAGAAGGGTACAAGTAACAAGGTAGCCGATATGCTTTCTAGACATCCTATTGTTGCTTCTATTATTTTGAAGAATACTTCTTTATCTCATGATAGCTATGTAGAGAAATATGCCATCCACGAAGATTTTAAAGAAGTATATGAGAAGCTAACCCTTGGTGCACAGGTAGAGAACTATTGTCTGCAGGGAAAATTACTCTATCATCTTGGGAAGCTATGTATTCCTACAAGTGAATGAGTCCATGTAATACGAGAAGCTCACACTTCTCTTGTGTCTAGGAATTTTGGGGTAGGAAAACTATGGATCATTTGCAGAGGTTTTGTTATTGGCCTCAAATGAAAACAATTGTAACTAAATATGTAAAGGGGTTTGTGATGTGTTCTACTTGTAAGCCCACTAATAGAAAATTGGGGCTATACTCACCACTTCATGTTCCATCCCATCCGTGGGAAAGAATTTCCATGGATTTTGTAGGAGGTTTACCAATGACCAAAGGGGGTCATGATTATTTGTATGTTGTAGTGGATAGGTTCAACAAGATGTGTATCTTGGTGCCATGTAAAAATCAAATCACTGCTAAGCAGACTGCTAATCTCTTTTTTTAGCATGTTTGGGTTCACTTTGGGTTACCCACATCCATTGTCTCGGATTGAGATACTCGATTCCTTGGGGATTTTTGGACTAAATTGTGGAGAATGATGGACACCAAATTGAAGAGAAGCAGTGCTTTTCATCCACAGACCGACAGACAAGAAGAGGTGGTAAACAGAACAATGGTACTTTTTCTTCGAGGCTACTGCAACAATCATCCTAAGTTATGGGATGAACATATACCCTATCTACAACATGCTTATAACCTAGATTTAAATTCATCCACTCAAAGTTCACATTTTGAGACATGTTTTGGGTACTTACCAAAGGTTCCATTGAACTTGATGTATGGGAGAGATGTCAATGTGAATGAAGAACGAACATAGGATAGAGCCCACAATTTCATCCAGAGGATTTGGTAGATACACCAAGTAGTCGAGGAATAGTTGGAGAAGATTCAAGCACAGTATAAAGCTTGGCATGACAAGCACAGGATCGATAATCAGTTCCAGGTTGGAGACCGGGTATGGATTCATATCAACAAGGAATGATTGAAGGGTGAAGGCAAGAAACTCAAGCCCATATGATATGGACCCTTCACTATCTTTTTAAAAGAGGCACTAATGATTTTTGTTTAGATCTTCCACCTTACATTYATATTTACTCCATTGTGAACGTAGATAACTTGAAACTTTTTGAKCCTCCCATGATCATGTATCAAGATGAGGAAGTTTCAATACCTTCAGTTGATGAGTTTCCACCTGAGTACTTGRATGAGTTACAGGAAGATATCATCATGGACAGAAGGATGAGGACTTCACATAGGGGTGATGTTGATTATCTTCAAGTAGGCTTAAAGGGCACACATCCAAGCAAGGCAAAGTGGATTGAGAAGGACAAAGTGAGGGGACTCTTCCCTCACTTACCAGTTGATTGATGAAATCTTTTGGTGGTCCAAAAATCTCTCAATGGGAAGGAATTATCCAAAAAGGGCTAGAGAAGGCTAAGATCAACTCAGAACTCATAGAGGAAACTCAAAACACTTAGAATGGCTTCAGCAGACAAAGAAAGGGAAAAAAATAAAAGTTCCAAAAACTCGGTGAAAATGGAATGATCACGAAGAGTGCATCACAAGATTTCTAACCGTGCAAACGGATCATCAAATGGAGTTACGGATTAAAAGTTATAAGCGGTCAAAGTTTTGGTCAACCTAGCCCAGTCAGCAGGGATGAGTCAGCATCCATACTACTGACGTCATCATCAGTACGGATGATGTCAGCATCCATACAGCCTAGTGTCAAGCGCAGAAGATGGCATGTGTCATGATGATGTCAGCATGCCACGTGGTATCACCAAAGGCTGCCACGTGTCACCCACCAATAGGCTTTTCAGGGCACCATGTGGATCGGTAAAAAAGTGCCACGTGGCACCCCCAGGTGACGCTATGTGGCACCACCTAGAATATTCCATGTGTCCAATATGGAGTTGAAGTAAAAAACCAAGTGGGTCAATCAACGGATGCCACATGGCCCAATCAGAGGGTGCCACATGGCACCCCCAAAATGCACAAGGAGGCTCAAGAAACAAATTATGAAGAAATATATATATTAAAAGAAGCTGCCAAATTTGGGGCAGTTCCACCATATTTGACGACATATTCCACCTCCTCCAAACTTAACCACCACCATAATCTCCTCTAACTTCTCTATCATTTTAATATAAACACGCCAAGCCGTCTACCAGAAATAACATATTCCGCCAAAAATAGAGTCCACCAATTTAGCAGCGCGCCTACATATTGTTGTAGAAATTTTTTATAAAGGGTAGGCTCATGGGATTCAACCCCGGGACCTCCACCTAAAAAATGACTTCAAATAGCCTCCGCCCACCATTAGGCCAACGACCTCATCAATGCATAACTGCCTGGAATTTTATATAAGAAGGGGCCTTGGCCAGTGTTCAGGAAGAGGAGGCAGACCAAGCGCGCCCGTACGGATTCCGGCATGATTTTTGAGACATATTTTGGCATGGATTTCAAGACAGTCCAGTCATTTATTGCAAGAGTAGTGGCACAAAAACCAAGGTAGGGGTGTCTCTTGGGCCTGCAAGTGTTAGACTCAGATCAAGGTGTGGAGACAGTCATTTTTAGGTAATTCGATGCTGCGAATGCAGTGGTGATGTTAGTTTTTTTATCTGAGAAAATATTTTGTAGCTTAGCTCTAGAATGAAGTATACTTATGTATTTTGCCCAATTCTTTTATGGATTTAATAAAAAGACCTACCCATTTGAGAGCAGGACCCAGAGACATAGTCCACCAGGGATGAACTCCACTACCAAGTTCTTTGTGTTCATATTGAATGCTTATGTCTCTTTATTTTTGATATTTTCCTTCTTTATGGTGTACTTTAGTTTATGCTCATTTAATACAATTCTTTAATAAGTCACCTGGTGAAAAGATCCTGGATCGGTCTCCTTTCCTAGAATGCAATGTTTCCATTGATGACAGGCTTGTACAATGGAATACATTTGCTTCTCATAGGTGGGGTATTTCCAGACAGTATCTGAGAGTCTCTCACTATGGTATGCCACCGGATGACTGTGATGAGAACTATGCCTACAAGATAGTCAGATGCATCAGTCTCAATCTCGAATGGTTGTTGCAGATCGAGAAAGGAGAGTAATGCAGTTGAGCACAAGCGAGGCTTCAGATCATCAAATGCCCGTTGTTGTTCCATCCCCCACACCAAATTTTCCTTGCCACATCCCTTGATCACTTGTCTAAGGGTACATGCAATATGGGAGAGTCCCAACACGAACCATCGGTAGAAGTTGGCCAGTCCAAATAAGCTCTGAAGCTCAGTTAGTGTGGTCGGGGCTGGCTAGTCATGGATGACTGGGATATTAGCTGGATCAAGATGTAACACATGCTCATCAATAATGTATCCCAAGTATTGGACCCTGTTCATGCCAAAGAATCATTTTTCTAAGTTAGCATATAGCTTGTGTTGTCCCAGAGTGCTCAAAACCTATTGAATATGTCACATGTTCTCCTCCCAAGTTCTTTTGAAGATGAGGATGTCATCGAAATATACCACCACAAAAGAGTTGGTGAAGGGTCTCAATACACCATCCATCAACCTTATGAAAGTGGATGGTGCATTTGTTAAGACAAAGGGCATGGCCAACCATTCGAGGAGACCTTCTTTAGATTTGAAATTTGTCTTCCATACATTAGTTGGATCTATGGGAACCTGGTGGTAGCCAAACTTTAGGTCAATATTGCTGAAGAAAATTTCCCCCTTGAGTTGGTCAAGAAGGTCATTAATATTGGGAATTGGGTATCAGTTCTTGACTATGATTTTTTTTAATGCTCTATAATCAATGTAGAGTTGGCAAGTGCCATCCTTCTTCTACACCAGTACAGTCAGGATTCCGCAAGGGGAGGAAATGGGTCTGATGTGCCCCTTTTGAAAAAGCTCTTGGATATGACTCTTGATTTCTTCATTTTCCATCAGCGAGTGATGATAGACTGGTCCATTAGGAAAATGTGCATTGAGGGTTAGATCAATTGAATTCTTGACTTGGCAGTGCATTGGTAGCTCAGTGGGTGAGGAGAAGATGTCTGTGTACTCTTCCATGATATTGTCCAATCATCCAATTGCTTATGTTGCAAATAGAGGCTCCGTGTAGAGGCCACAGATGTGGCGGCGACCTTATTCTTACCGTGAGAATGAATCACAAAGAAGATGAACTTCTAGTTTTGTAAAATGACCTTACTACATTTCTTAACAAAGATTAAATAAATAACAATAGGTGGAGCTACCTCTAGTATCTTGTACAATTTTCTACCCAAATTAATAATAACACTACAGGGTCTAGATTGATACACATCATGATGTTTCCACAAATATGGTTGTCCTAAAATAACATCACAAACTTCAAGGGGATAAATATCACACAAAACCTCATCTTTGAAAAGCTTGATGCCATAGGGCAGATGCCACTATTGGCTGACACAAAGATCTCTTCCTTGGTGAAGCCAACTGATGGTGTAGGGTTGTTGGTGAAGTGTCATTGATAGGTCCAACCTCTTGATGACCTTTGCTGAGATTAGGTTATTATGACTTCTTCTATCAAAAATGAAATGAAGCGGAGCCCCCTTTACCCACATCTGTGAGTGAAAGAAGCATTCCCCTTCCTCTGGTTATTCCGGTTCTCTTGGATGGGATTTGGTGGTAGCAACAATGGCACTAGGTTCAACATGGATAATATGCTTCCCTCCTTGTGGATTTGAGTCATATTCAAAATTAGCCTCTGACTTGGAAGCCTTCAGCTCCACCACTAGTGCTTTCTTGAAGAAACATTCTTCAGTGTTGTGCCAAGGATTTTATGGTATTCACACCATTTTCCTGTGTCCTTCTTCGTCTTCTAATTGCCCTTATCGTATTGCAACTTGGAATGGTTGTCTTGAGAGTGTCCATATTTTCTTTGTCCCTTACTGTGTGGGTTGGGGCCACCTTTGCCTTCCTTCGGATGTGAGGAGTTTGTAGATCCAAAATCCCAACTCTTCTGCTTAAATTTCTGCTCGAACTTGACAACATATCTATAAGCCATACCCAATGAGGTGATGTCCATAAACTCTATTTTGATTTGACTGTATCTATGAAAACAACTGCGGTATTTGAGCATTAGATGTCACTCGAAGTCTTTGATACCCAATTTGGTGCACAGGGTATGGAAAATATTGGTGAAATCTGGTACTTTCTGATCCCTTTCCTAACACAGGGTGGTCCATTTGGTGTACTAGTCCTCGTAGCTTCCAACAGGGTAGTATTGTTCTTTAATGGCATCACAGAAGGAATCCCATGTAGGGGCAACCACAAATATTGCAGATTCCTCTATGGACCTTTACTTAGAGTAAGTATCCCACCATTCCTTAACATGGAGGACGACCTTGAGGAGATCAAAAGTAATATTTTCCCTATCGAAAAAATTGTGGACCAAAAAATACCCTTCAAGCAGATTCAAAAATTTATCTACAACATCTGCATCTATTAGTCCTTCAAATAATAGAATATCAAAATTTACCTATACCTTGAAGGGGGTTGCATGGCTGCTTGATAAAGATGCTTCTCCTGTGGACAATCACCGAAGGATCTGCGTAAAGTTTTCCATCATTTTGTTCCTTTGTCGCGCAAGGGCTTCCTCAAGAAACATTTTAAAAGGATCTCTTGCTCCATCATCTTTCTTTTCTTCCCCCATGGGTTGTTGTTGGGCTCAGCATGACCAATATTGCAATGACTTGATTGGTTTGAGTCCCAACTTCTTGTACCCAGATCTTGTTGGGGACATGAATTACACGATCAAACGTTGACTCCATCTATATTTTGACTATGGCGAGCGAAAAAAGAAACACTTTTTAGGGCCCCAAAATGGCCTTGGAAGTACAAAAATATGTGTTGACATGAAAACATAAAAAATAATCTAGTTGGATTAGGTGGGAGGCCACTAGTATCCACCTGGAAGATGTGTAGGGCTTTAGACAATCCAAGAAGTGTAGAACCCACAATTACAAATAAGTACAAAAGAATGTGTTGAACTAAAAACTGTGAAGAGGAGCTAGTTGGAATAGGTGGGTGGCCACCAATATCCACCTGGATCAGGAACAAAATTCCATTCTAGAGGTGAAAGTCTAAAACTTGTTTACCTACAATTAGTGTACAATATGTAGTAGTGAATTCAAGATCATTGTTATACATCTAGGGCCACTTTGGAGTTTCATGTCCAAATAATTGATAATTATGGTCAATGCCACAACCAAATTTTTACTAAGGAAGTATACAATTCGTTTGGTGATTTTTTTCTTGTAATTGATGTTCATGTGGAATTATTTAAGGTAAATGGACCACTCTTGATGGTGACCATTTTTCAACTTTCCCTATGTCCACATAAATTGCAGAATTCTATGGGCAATGTGGATGATTGTTTCCTTATAGTATAATTCTTCCACTACTGATAGACTAGACAATGAGTAAATATTCTCACCATAGGTGGGAAACCTAAAAACAATATCTAAGAGTGTCTTAGAGTGATAGGACACCAAATTATCATGTTGTATAATTACTACAATGATGACATAATCGAAGGTGTCTATCTCAATTTCAAATGGTTGTTGTAGATCTAGAAAAATGAGGACTAGCATCATGTAATGGTGACACCTTAGCTCCTCAAATTATTTCTATTATTCCCTAAAAAAATTTCCTTATCTCTACCCTTGATCACCTAACTCAAGAACCAAGCAATATGAGAGAAACCCTAAATGAACCTACAATAAAAGTTGGTGAGACCCAAGAAACTACAAATCTTCATTAATGTCTTTGGCGTTGACTAGTCACAAATGATTTTATCTTGGATAGAACCACATGCATAGCATGCTCATCCATGATGTGCCCCAAATATTGAATTATTTACATTCCAAATGATAATTTCTCCATATTGGCATATAACTTATGTTTACACAGGGTGCTCAATTTTTCTTGAATGTGCTTCAAATTTCTTCTCATGATTTGCTAAAGATGAGAATGTTGTCTAAGTATTATACCATAGAATAATTGATGGATGGATGTAAAATATCATCCATCATCCTCAAGAATATTTATATCACATTAGTCAAGTTGAAGGGCATGACCAACCACTCAAATATACCTGCCTTATACTTGAAGAATATCTTCCACACGTTAGTTGGCTTGATTCACACCCAATGATACTTGGACTTAAGATGAATAGAAAAACTTGGCACCTTTGAGTTAACTAAGTAGATCATCAATCTCGAGGATGGGGTATCAATTCTTGAATGTGATCTTTTTCAAGTCTCTATAGTCAATATAGAGTTTCCATTAACCCTTGTTCTTCTACACTACATAATAGGGATCCCACGAGGAGACAAGATTGGTTGAATTTGGCCCTTATGTATTAGCTTTTGAATCTAACATATGATCTTTGCATTCTCTAGAAGAGAGTGTTTGTATATAAGGCCATTAGGTAGAGAGGCACCTGATGTCAAGTCAATTACATTCTTTACCTAACAATGCAAAGGTACCTCACCATGAACATGGATATGTGTTCTTCCACCAACTTGTCTACCTATCTTTGTTGTGTAGAGGGAGCCCTTGCATAGGCCTTCATGACCATGTTTATTTTCTTTGTTCCTTCCAATCAAATCATAAAGATAAAAAATATCCCACTTCGAGATATTGTCTTCTTGTATTGATTAGCAATGTCTCTATATACTATGGTAGTTAAGTCTACCTTCAGTATTGTATAGAGATGATCTCCCGAGTTAATAATAACACTATGATGCCTAAATTGGTACATAGCATGGCACTTCCATGTATATGGCTTTCTTAAAACAAAATCACAAACTTAAAGTGGGGCAATGTCACATAATACCTCATATTTGAAGGGATTGATGCTATATTATAGATGACACTATTAGCAAGTGCAGATGTCTCATACTTGGCTTAGGGAACTAATGGTGAATGGATATGAGTGAAGTGCCATTGGAAGCTTCATATTCCTAATTACTTATGCTAATATCTAGCTATTTTTTCCATCCTTTTCAACAATGAAATGCAAACATGTCTCATTCACCCACATTGGTGAGTGGAAGAGGCACTCACCTTCCTTGGGCTATTCTAGTTCCTCTAGTTGAACCTTTTTTTTCGTAGTTGTAACATTGAGTTCCAATTCAATGATTAATTTTCCCCTCTCCCTCAAATATTTTGGTGTTAGGGATGAATGAGATTCCCATACTTTTATCTTAGCTAATAATTATTGTCTAGTATGAAATTTGTCATTGTTGCGCCAAGGGATATTGTAAGTGTCACACCACTTTCCTGTGTCCTTGTTCAACTTCTCAATATTATTATTTGAATGTTACATTGATTGGTTGTCATGGTTTTCAAGAGGTTAGTTATATTTAATTTTTCTTTTGTTCTTAGAGTTAGGGTCACCTTATCCCTTCTTTTGTTCTGGACGATTTCCAATCCCAAACTATTTCTTACCTTCTTCCCAAATTATTAATAAATATTTACATCATATTGGTAAGTGGATCCTAGTGAAGAGATGTCCAAAAACTCCATTTATAATTGGGTGAATCTATGTAGGTTGTTGTGAAATTTTAGAAACAAGTGTTGCTTAGAGTCCCCAATATCTATTTTTTTATGTAGGGTATGAAATGTGTTAATGTACTCTGGTGCAATCTACTCTTTACCTTGGCACAAGGTCATAACTAGTCTTCACAATTTTCGATATGATGCAGGGGCATCTTTTGAAACTCAAAATTTGATCTTTAGAAGGTATTCCAAATTTACTTAAGGGACTATGTTCTGTTAATTTGAATTTTGGAAAATAGGGTTGGCTATCAATAAGAGATTTGTTTCCTTAAATCAATATGTAATTACTAGTTCTAAGCAAAATTGTTTGAGGAGTTAGAACCATTGGGATTTGATATGATTTTTGTAAATAATAGACGATTTGACCCACCCTTAGTGGATTAATATCAATCTCCCTCATTATGCATATAAATACAATTTGAGCTCTGTAAAATCTCGAATGTGGAGCAACATAGTTTTGAGATGAAATTGAATGAAGTTTGCAGTTGATTTATGTTTTTGTTCTCCTCTTTTTGGAAATTATTTGTCGAATGACCCGTTCGCTAATATTTGTATATTTTTTAATTAATTCCTTAGGGAATATATATTTGGATATTGTGATTATTATAATATGTTATCATGGAAGGCAAGAGCCTCTTTCTAGAAATTGATAGTTAGAATTGTAGCCATTGTGTTACAAGGGTTCTAGTTTTAGAAGTCTTGGAATAATGTGACTTAACCATGGTTATTTAATAGATAGTGAGGATTGAATTGATATTTTAGCAATTATGTGTAATAATTTCCCTATCATCATCTATATATGGTTAGAGAACTAAGATTGTAGGTTGAATTGTCTTGTTGGTAGATATTGGCTCGATTTGGAAAATTGACAGAATCATAGTTGGCTCATTGATCGATTGACAAAGTAAATGTTCTTGTGGAATCCAATTTGTTGCAACAATTCAAGCATAGTGTGAACAATATAAAGAAAACCATGTAGATCATGGTCATATTGAAGTATGTGTGTTGACGATTTTTTCATAGGTTAAGTCAATACCGAGTTGAAGCATTGAAGTTCTCTTATGATTGTTGCTATAATAAGGGAAATTTGGTCACATAGGATTAGTGCGTGGTTGCTACATCGTTTCCATCCATCGAGCGTAATCATGGTTAATTAGAGAATTTGGAAATCAAGTGAATTAAAATAGAGTCAAATTGAATAACCTACATGCATGGTAGGTTCTTTCTATCACCTACACCAATTTTGGTATCGGAGAGGGAATCAATTGCTATAGGAGTAAGAGAATATTTTCTTTGTTAAGAGATGGCATTCAAAGTCTATGGAAGAGGCCGAGGTTGAGGAATACTGGTCGTGAATTAATAGTTACTTGAAGAGGTGAGAAGTCTTCAAGAACAACTAAAAACCATGGAAACTACTCAACAACGTGATGCTGACATATGAGATGTTAGTGATAGGGAGGAAGAGTCTCCAGCAGAAGAGGCAGAACCCATTGAAGATAATGTATAGATAAGACTTCTCATATCAGTCTTAGGGGCTATTTTTAGACCCAAAACAAAAGTGCCTACATATGAAGGTAGTTTAGATGTTGAGGAGCTAGTAGCTTGGGTGAGTCCCATGGATAAATACTTCAACTATCAACAAGTTAATGAAGAAAATAGAGTTAAATTAATTTTTTATAATGAGAATGAGAGGACATGGATCCCTTTGGTGGATGGTGTGTAGTCTAAGAGGCAGAACAAAGGAAAGGAAAATATTACAAACTAGAACATGATGGTGGCTAAGCTAAAAGCTAAAAGGTAAAATTTTATCCATAGATTATCATCTTTCTTTGTTTAAGAAAATGTATAATTTGAAACAAAATTTGATGTTTGTTAGAGAATACACTGAATAATTTTATAAAGTTAAAAACAGAGTTGGATATATAGAAGACACCTCTGAAAAAGTTTCCAGGTATATAATTGGTTTAAGGTTTGACATTCAAGATGAGACAAGTTTGTTGTTCTCAAAGACAATAGAGGAGGTATATCAATTTTTCTTGAAGGTAGAAGAGAATTTGTAAAGGAATAAAAGTCAATAAGGAAGAGGTAGAAGTCCCAAAGGAAGAGGATGGAAAAATGGGCGAGGACAACCACAATGACAAAAAGATGGAGATAGTAGCTCAAAACAACATGAACACTCATGAAGAGGTAATGATTCAAGATGTAGGAGATATTATTCCAAAGGTAGAGGAAGTTATTTTCAAGGAAGATGTTATAAATGCAACAAATATAGTCATAAATTTTATTAGTGTTGAGAAAATGCTTCTACAATTCAAGGAAGTGTGCATATTACACAAGTAGATAGAGACAATGTGAATGCAACTCCACAAGAATATGTTGTTGAAGTAGGAGAATCCTTGTTGATTAGGAGATTTCTACTAAATCCAAACAAGGAGATATAGGAACCTTCCCAAAGGAAGAATTTATTCAGAACTGTGTGTAATTCAAAAGGTAAAAGTTGCAAAGTTGTCATAGATAGTGGAAGTACTGATAATTTGGTGTCTACAAAGATGGTTGAAAAATTAGTCTTAAGGAGGAAAGAACATCCTATGCCATATAAGTTTTCATGGTTGAAGAAAGGACATCATTTGTTGGTCAATGAGAAATGTGAAGTGGAGTTAAATATTGAGAGCTACAAAGACAAGGTAATTTGTTACATCATGCCTATGAATGTATGTCATGTTCTTTTGGGTAGACCTTGGAAATTTGATAGGAATGCAATTCATGATGGGAGGAAGAATACTTAAACTTTTTTGAAAGATGGGAAGGAGCATACACTCATACCAATGAAGGATGAAGGAGCGAAAGAACAAGACAGTGCTAAAGTGTTGATGGTTAGTGGCAAAGAATTTCTACAACAAATTAAAGAAGAAAAGGTAAAATTTGCTTCGATTGGCAAGCCAAAAGTAGTTCTTACAAGCACAAATTTAATGGATCTACTTGTATAAATTCATAGGATGTTAGATGAGTTTGTTGATATAGTTGTAGATGACTTACCTAATGAGCTACCACCGGTAAGAATTATAAGTCATCACATAGATTTTATTCCTGGAGCAAGTTTACCAAATAAAGCACCATACAAGATGACTCCCAAAGAGAATGAAGAAATAAAAAATCATGTGCAGGAGCTATTGGAAAAAGGATTGGTGAAAGAGAGTTTAAACCCATGTGGTATGCTAACAATTTTAAGTCCAAAGAAATATGGAAAATGGAGAATGTGCACATATTCCAAAGCCATCAACAAAATTACAATCAGGTATAGATTTCCTTTACCTCAGATGGATGATTTAATGGATTGTTTGAGTGGTTCAAAGTATTTCTCAAAGATAGATCTGAAGAGTGGTTATCATCAGATTAGGATAAGGGAGGATGATGAATGGAAAACTACCTTTAAGACAAATGATGGATTATATGAATGGTTGGTAATGCCTTTTGGTTTGACAAATGCACCTAGCACATTCATGAAATTGATGAATGAAGTTCTTAAGGAATTCATTGGAAAGTTTGTCATATTCTATCTTGATGATATTTTTATTTTCATTCAATCTAGAGAAGAACATCTTAACCATATGAGATTGGTTTTGAGTAAATTGTAGAATGAGAAGATACTAACCAATTTGAAAAAGTACAGTTTTATGAAGGCAGAGTTAGTGTAATTGGGTTAAGGCTATCACAGAGTGACCTTCTCCAAGGAATATCTTTGATGTAAGAAGTTTTCATGGTTTGGAAAGTTTATATAGAAAGTTTCTTAATAATTTTAGTGGGTTATGTGTTCTAATTGTGAAGACAATAAATAAGGACAAACAATCATTTCAATGGACAACAAAAATTGAAAATGGTTTTCAATTACTCAAGAAGAAAATAAATGAACAACCCATTTTGACATTGCCAGATTTTAACAAGCTTTTTCAGGTCAAGTGTGATTCAAGTGGCATGTCAATATGATTTTTTTTAAGTTAGGAGGATAAACTAGTGGCCTAATTTAGTGAGAAGTTGAATGAAGAAAAACAAAGATATTCCTCTTATGACAAGGAACTTTATGAAGTGGTGAAAGCCTTAAAGAAGTGGAGGCATTATTTGATTCCTAAAAAATATATTTATATTCTGAAAAACCACGCATTATAGCTTATAACTCAAAAAACTAAAAAAAATCAGAAACATTCCAAGTGGATTGGATTTCTGCAAAGATTCACTTTTGGTTTAAAGCATATCAATGACGAAGCTAACAAAATTGCAGATGCTTTGAGTAGGAGGAATTTGGTTTTGTAGGAATGAAAAGTAAAATTTTCTGGATTTAACCATTTGAAAGAGACGTACAAGGATGATCCAAACTTCAAAGAAGCATATGAATCTTTTGAAAACTCGGTTAGTAGATATTGGATAGAGTACATGCTAGAGGAAGGAATGTTATTCAAGGATAGTTGACTTTGTATTCCAAAATACTCCATGAGAGAAAATCTATTCCAAGAGAAGCATAGTGGAGGATTAGTTAGAAACTTTGGACAGGATAAGACTTATTCTTAGCTCAATAATGTTTACTATTGGCTAGGTATGAGGGTTGATGTAAAAATATTTGTGAATAAGTGCAGAATTTGTCAGCATGCTAAAGGAAAAAGTCATAATACAAGCTTGTATCAACCTTTACCAATTCCCAACAGACCTTTAGATTTTATGAGCATGGATTTTTTATTGGGTTTACCTAAAACTCAAAGAGGTAATGACTCTGTTTTAGTTGGCGTGGAAATTTTTTCAAAGATGGATCATTTTATACCTTGTTTTAAAACAAGTGATGCAACTCATGTGGGAAATTTATTCTTCAGAGATGTTGTGAGGTTCCATGGACTTCACAAAAGCATAGTTTCATATAGGGATCCTGGATTTGTAGGAAATTTCTATAGAAATTTGTGGAAGAATCCGTGAACAAATATGAATTTGATCTCATCTTACCACTCAGACTAATGCACAAATAGAGGTGGTGAATAGGATTTTGGGAAATATTTTGAGCATCTTGTTTAGTGAACATCCCAAGCTATGGGATCCTGTACTTTCTCAAGAAGAGTTTGCTTATAGTGATTCACCAACAAAAGCAAAAGCTTAAATCCATTTTGTATCATGTATGGAATTCACCCAAGGGTGGTCTATGAATTGAGAAACTTAGGTAAAGAAGAGATGAGGAGTGTTGAAGGTGAATATTTTGATACAACCATGCAAGAATTAGATGAATAGATGGAGAATAAGCTACACGAAAGAAGCATCAAGTATAAGAAAAGAACATGTATAAAAAGAAGGGAATTGAACTTTGAATTTGGTGACTTGGAGTTAGCACATCTGAGAAAGGAGACATTTCCTAGAGGTGAATATAACAAGATAAAGTTAAAGAAAATTGGACCTTGTAAAATTGTGGGGAAGTTTTCTTCAAATGCCTATGAGAATGAACTTCCACCTAATATTGGAATATATCCAATTTTCAATGTTGTTGATTTGTATCAATACAAGGGAAATGAAGCAAATAATTTAGTAGATGCACCTAATATTGGGAAAGATCATACAATTCAATGGAAAAATCAGTTACCTACAACATAACCATTATAGATTGAGAAAGTTTTCGACAAGAAGATGGTTAAAAATAAAAGGGGAAAATTATTTCTAATATTTGGTCAAATGGAAAGATCATCCATTAGAAGATGTTATGTGGATGACTACCACATAGGTACAACATCATGACAGTGGTGTGGAAGAACTCATGGACATGATTCCATGAACAAATTGTTCCTTGGGAGTTTGATGCAGAAGCATCTTTTGAAATTAAAATTTTGATCTCTAGAAGGTCATTCAAATTTACTAAAGGGAGTGGTTTCTCTTAATTTGAATTCTAGAAAATAGGGTTAGCTATCAATAAGGGATTTGTTTCCTTATATTAGTATGTAATTGCTAGTTCTAAGAAAAAAAAATTGAGGAGTTAGAATCGTTGGGATTTGATCTTATTTTTGTCAATAATAGATGATTTGACCCATCCTTAGTGGATCAACATCAATCACCCTCACTGTGCATATACATACCATTCGAGCTCTATAAAAGTTTGAATGGGGAGAAAAATACTTTTGAAATGTAATTGAATGAAGTTTGCAATGAATTTATGTTTTTGTTCTCCTCTTTCCGGAAATTCTCCGCTGAATGATCCATTCACTAATATTTGTATATATGTGCATTAATTCCTTAGGAAATATATATTTGTGTATTGTGATTGTTGGAATATGTTATTGCGGAAGGAGAGGGCCTCTTTTTAGAACTTGATATTTAGAATTGTGACCATTTTACTACAAGGGTTCCAGTTTTAAAAATCTTGGAATAATGTGTATTAACCATGGTTCTTTGATAGACAGTGAGGATTGAATTGATTTTTTAGCAATTATATGTAAGACTTTCCCTGTCATAATCTATATACAATCAAAGAACTCAAATTGTAGGTTGACAGGTACTTCCGCAGTGGCATGTATCTAGCATACAAAAGTCATTGAATGTCTTCTAGTCTTGAGTTTACTTTAGTTAAAAGGATTTAATTAAAGTAAAAGTGTACTTATTAGTGAATTGAGTTATTTAAAAAACATGCATAACATGCATCATGTAATATAAATCTCAATTGGGTGTGAGAAGTAAGCTTAGTCGTAGATCACTTTGGAGACTATAAATACATTGTAAATCATTATTATAAAATCAAGGCTAGGGTGAAGGAGGAGGACACTTTTGAGAGGAATTCACTTTGGTGAGAGACCAAGGTCAAGGATAGAAAATAAATTTCATCCAAGTATTGTTGTAGAAAGGGTTGGAGACAAAAGGGCATTGATTCAATATCTTGGATAGGTGGAGAAGGAATTTCATCTAGAGATCATACAGGTCAAGAATAAGAGGGAGCAGAGGAAGCCACAAGTGGGTTTCAGAGGAAAGAAGCCAAAGGAAAGGGGTGCACCGTATGAAAGTTTTCACACGGGTTTTTTGTAAATGTACACAAGTCTTAGTGGAGATAGTTTCATATGTACGTGTGTTTGATGAATCATAGTCACATACAACTCAAAAAACATGTTGGTACAAGGTCATACAACAACATAGGCATTTCAGGTTTGTTTGCAGTGTATATTCTCTTAGTGGGCCATTTTCTTTGTTACAAGAGCCCTGATTTTACCTTAATAAAATCATATTGGAATTGGTTTTCCCTCTTGTTGATTAATTAGGTTGGTTGTCGTTGATATCAACCCTTGAAGAAAGTCTGGTAGCGAATTTCGATAGCACAAAGGTTTAGGTAATGGACCCAAGTTTTTTTGATGTATAATGGTATGAGTTTTGATATATTTTCAGGTAAGAATATTCTAGATAGATAGTACATGTCATGCCATTTCTGGTGGTATGTGGAACGTCACATAACTCCTCACGGTTTGAGACTTATGGCCTTAAGAATTTGGAGGACCCTCATATGTTAGCTTGAAGCCCCAAAAGGTAAAAGAAGTCAAAGTTCTTGCAAAGAAGAAATTATTTAAATAATAAAGTGAAGTAACAAAGTAAAAAAGAATTATTTAAATAATAAAGTGAAGTGACAAAGTCAAAGAGGATTATTTAAATAATAAAGTGAAGTGATAAAGTCAAAGAGGATTAATTAAATAATAAAGTGAAGTGATAAAGTCAAGGAGGATTATTTAAATAATAAAGTAAATGAAGAACTTTCTAATTATGGAAAGTGGTTAGAAGTGGGTTAGCCCTAAAATAAGGAAATTGGGTTAAAGATAACCCCTTGAGGAAGCTACATGAAAGTATAAATAAGAGGCAAGGCTCTCTCATTTGAATTACACTTGAGAATATTGAATATCTACAGGTGACTGAGGTAACCAAAGGATATCTAAGCCGAATTTTAGAGGGAAGGTGAAGTAAAGAAGGCCGAAATTCAAGGGAGGATAAATTCTTTTGATGATG
>JZKD02S1857446.1:490574-515912 GCA_000966675.3 Picea glauca | reverse complement strand
TGGGTAGTTTCATTTTTGGAGTTACTCTCCGTGGAAAATATGGTTTGTGGCTAGTCTTGAAACTAGTCTAAAACAAGTGTTTCGAGTAAACATGTCATGACTTCTTTATAAAAGATCCAAATTTAGTAAGACAAAATGTGTTGGTTATAGTACAGTTCATTGTATTTTGAGTAAAATTTTCATATATGTACAACAAACATTCTGTGTGGTGCACACTCTACAAGTTCGCTCTCTAGAATAAACCAAAATTCAACAAGGTATGTCATTTTTTCTATAACTCCTTTTATGAGAGGTTCCAAGTAGTGACACCCAGAGGAATTGCATAAAACACACTGAAGAATATTGTGTACTATTTTCAGATCTGTATTCATGACATGTACATAGTTATGATTATTTCAAGCTAGGGTTGTTGACTAATCCAAAACTAGTCATGTGAGACTAAAGTAAAGTTTGATGAAAATGATAGTCTCTTGTTATTAAAGTTAAGGAAGGTTTGTAGGTTGACGTATGGGTTGGTGCATGGTTGATGCATTTTTTTTATGGTAGAAGTTGATTACAGTTTGTTTGGTACAATTTGGTGCATGGTTGATGCACTTGCTTATGGTACAGGTTGATTATAGGTTGAGGTACATGTTGATGCATGGTTGATAGATGGTTTAGATTATTTTTACAGGTTGTTTTGTGCAGGGTTATTGGTACAGGTTTACAATAGTATATCTCACAGTGATAGTGTGATAGTGGTTCCATCATTCCAATTATATGTCATGGAGGTTGGATGGGGCAAGGACAGATGGTTGTAGCCACCTTCCAGTTGTAGTTGGAGAGCATAAGGGTTTGTAACCTCCTTCTAGTTGTAGCCAGAGAATTGGGGAGTTGGAGCTTCCCTCAGGTTGTAGCCTAGGAAACTAGGGGGTTGGAGCCTCCTTCCAGTTGCAGCTGGAAAACAAAGGAAGTTGGTGATTCCAATGAATGTAATTATTCACTACATATAAGAAAAATCTTTCTATGGTTCTCTCCCACTTTGGGTTTCCACGTAAAAACATTGGTGTATTGTGTTTGTGTAAGATTGTCCATTTGTTCATTGTTTATTTACTTTGAAAATATTGGATGATAATGATAGAATGATATAACACATGCATTATATGGTTAAAAATGATTATATTTCTCTATTACTGATTCACCCCCCCTCTCAGTAATCCAACAATTGGAATTAGAGCAGGTTCCTTCAGAAATCAGTTTAACCACTGAAAGGTAGATCATGGAGAGAAACAACATGTATAAAAATGGAATACCACAGTTTGATGGACAAAAGTATGCCTTTCGGAGCATAAGGATGAAGACATATATACAGGCATAGGGATTTGAAATTTGGCAATCAATTGTAGATGGATACACAACACTAGCAGTTCCGCCGACAAATGAAAAATCTATGAAACTCGGTCAGAATAATTCCAAAGCCACAAATGCACTTATGAATGGTCTTGGAGAATCGATATTCACCAAAGTTTCACATTGTAAATCCACTAAAGATATTTGGGACAAACTTTGAAATATTTATGAAGGATATTCAAAAGTCAAAGAAACAAAGCTTCAAAATTACATAGGTCAATTCAAACAACTAAATATGAAGGAAGATGAGAACATTGCAACTTACTTTTTACGAGTCGATAAAACAACAAATTCAATATTGGTATTGGGAGAAGAAATCAAAGAATCTATAATTTTTCAAAAGTTACCTAGATCTCTTCCTATGATATTTGACCCTAAGATATCAACACTAGAATAAAGAGAAGATCTAAACTCAATAAGCATGGACGAACTACATGGAATCTTCACAGCTTATGAAATGAGAAATGAATAGGAAAATACAGATATAAAAGAAACAACCTTCAAAGCATCCAAAAGGTCAAAGCAAAAGGGAAAGCAAAAAGAAAAAGAACATAGCAACAACAGTGATGTCTCGAAAGATGATGAAGAAGTGGCCAACTTTGTCAGAAGATTGAATAAGGGAACCAACGACATGTATAGAGGTAAGCTTCCTTTGATTTGTTTTAATTGTGATGGTATTGGTCATTTTGCTAACAAATGTCCTCATAAAAAAAAGAGAAATGATGAAGGTTACTCAAATAGTAAACAAGCATATAAAGGAAAATGAACCACAAAGAAAGTTTTCAAGAAAAGCTTATGCACCAAAGAAGACATCTCATCATCAGATGAAGATGAAGTCAATGACAGTGAGATAGAAAGAGTTTTATTCATGGTAGTAGAATAATTTGATAAATAAGACTCCGAAGAAGAATATGAAGAGGCAAAAGTTGACTACCAAGAAGAATTGTTGTGTGTCATAGGAGTTATCAGAAGATAAAAGAAGAAAAACAAGAAACTACAAGCAAAACTAGACAAGAAAGAAGACACTTAGGAACTAGAACAAATGATAAAAAATTTGAAGGTTCAAATTGAAGAAGATAAAAGAATTAAAGAAGCACTCAAATAACAACTAGAAGGAAGAGACATGATCATTGGAAATTTGGAAGCATAAATTGTCACATTAAGAAAGGATCTTCAAAAAAAAAATGCAGAACAACTCAAAAGTTTTGAATGACATTATCAGTAGTCAAAAAACTCATCATGAAAAGTTTGGACTTGAACGCAATAAAATAGAAAAGAGATCAAGCTCCAAAACAACAGAACTAGAAACATATCCAAAAATCTATGCATAAACAATAAAGGGGATAGGAAGGTCTACAAATAAATTTACAAGGACACTCTTCCACCAAGAAGATTCAGATTTCAGAATCAACGATCGATAGAAACATATAGGCCTCAGGAAGAAGAAGGATTCATAAGAGTACCTCCTTTCAGAAGATCTTCAACTTTCGGGTATCAAACTATCTTTTTGGTTTATGTTATGGATGTAATAATTTTCGACATAAAGTTTTGAATTGCAGAGCTAACAATAGGAACATAAACAACTTTGAAAATAATACACAAAAGAGATATCCAAGAAGGCCTAGTGAAACAAAGAGAAGAAGTTACAACATGTTTGAATCTTTGAGCACTGAAGTGGAATGCTACAAATGTAACAAGTTTGGACACATGACCAAAGATTACAGAATTACAGTCCCTCCTAGAGAATGACAACAGAACAAAAACAGACACAGATAGGAACCTCAGAAAAGGACATGGACAAGAAAGAAAAATCAATATACCAATGAAGAATACACACTATCTCTACAAGATAAGAAGAAGAAACATGATTGGTATGTTGACAATGGCTGTTCAAAACACATGACATGTGATAGAGACAGGTTTCTTACATTAATAAAGGAAAATAGATTTATCAGTCTCCTTCGATGATGATGATTCAACTAAAATAATTGGAAAAGGCACAGTCATAATTGGGAACAAGTACCAAGGCATAAAATGTTCTAATAGTAGAAGATATGAAACATAATCTTCTAAGTGTGAGTCAAATGTGTGACCAAGGTCATAAAGTTACTTTCAATTCACAAAAGTGTGAGATAAGAAAAGAAGGTTCAAGAAAATTTATTGCAACAACTACGAGAACTTCAAACAACATATATGTATTAAGTGAAATTGGAAATGAAAAGCGTTTCCTAGGAAAGGAATATGAAATTTGGCTATGGAACAGAAGAATGGATCACATACATTTTGATAACCTTGTCAAAGTCAACAAAAGGGAAGCATCTAGAGAAATTCCCCAGATCACGAAACCAACCAACACTTTATGAAAGCATTGTCAACAAGGAAACCAAACAAAGATCAGGTTTAAATCAAAAGAATATTCAACGACAAGACCACTAGAAATTGTGCAAATACTGATTTAGTTGGACCAACTACAACAAAGGGTTTAAAAGGTGAGAAATACTTTATTTTATTAGTTGATGATTATACAAGAATGATTGTAGTTTGCTTTCTTAGGAATAATTCAGAAGCTTTTGAAAACTTCAAGGTATACAAGGAAATGGTTGAAAATGAAATGGATTCAAAAATCAAATGCTTGAGATTTGATAATGGAGGAGAGTTCACTTCAAAGGAATTTATGGACTACTGCAACAGGCATGTAATAAAAATGAAATTCTTCATTTCTAGGAAACCTCAACAGAATGGAGTTGTTGAAAAAAAGAACATGACAGTACAGAAAATGGCTTGAACAATGCTAATGGATTCCAAATTGACAGATATCTTTTGGACATAGGAAGTGCATACAACATTTCACATTCAAAACAGAGTAATGCTAAAAAAAAATACTGACAAAACTCCCTATGAGCTATGGAAAGGAAGACAAGGAAATGTGAAGCACTTCAGAGTTTTTGGAAGCAAATGCTACATCAAAAGACAAGGTGGCAGAATGGAAAAGTTTCACTCTCGTGTGGAAAAAGGATTACTTTTTGGTTAATCAAGTACAAGGAAATCATACAAGTGTTACAACCTGAGATTGAACAAAGTTGTGGAAAGCCTCAACGTAACAATTGATGAAATAGGTAGACAAGAATTAAAGGAAGAAGAAAATGAATCAATGGAAAAACTTTACGAATAAGAAGAGGAAGATGAAAAAGAAGTAGAAGGGGAAGATGAAGAGGATTTGACAGAAGAAGAAGAGCAGGTTCAACAAGTGCCTCCAAAGAAACCTAGTAGATGATTACAGAAGAATCATCCTTCAGATCAGATTATCGGAAACAAAGATGCAAGAGTTGAGACTAGAAGAAGAATTTGTTCGCCAGAACAAACACAACTAACACTCTCATCTATGATTGAACCAACTTGTTTTGAAGAGGCCAGTAAGGATGAATTTTGGAATAAGGCAATGGATGAAGAATTGGATCGCATAAAGAAAAATGACACTTGGGAATTGGTTCCATGACCAAAGGATAAGAATGTGATCGACACAAAGTGGGTATACATGAATAAATTGAATGAACATGGATAGGTTACAAGGAACAAAGCTATATTGGTATGTAAAGGATATGCACAGGTTGAAGGAATCGACTTTGAAGAGACATTTTTCCCAGTTGCCAGAATGAAAGCAATCTGATTGATTTTAGCTTATGCATGCTCCAAAAATATTAAAGTGTATCATATGGATGTAAAATCAACTTTTTTGAATGGGGAACTTGAAGAAGAAGTCTAAATTTAACAACCAGAAGGATTTCAGTTGTCATAGAACGCAAGTTATGTGTGTAAATTAAAGAAGGCCTTGTATGGTCTAAATCAGTCTCCTAGAGCATGGTACTCTAAACTAGATAAGTATCTACAACAGACAGGGTTCAAAAAATGAAGTGCAAACAACAACCTCTACATAAAGGTAACTCAAGATAGTATTTTATTAATTGAAATTTATGTTGATGATATCATTTTTAGAAGTACTGATGACAGGTTAAGCCAGAAATTTGCAAAGGACATGCACAATGAATTTGAAATGTCATTACTTGGAGAACTATCCTTCTTTATGGGTCTTCAGATATGTTAAAACAACCAAGGAATTTTTATTTCTCAAACCAAGTATATCAGAGAAATGCTAAAGAGATTCAGAATGGAAGATTGCAAATCAGTTATCACTCCCATGCAAACCAGTTGCAAGTTGAGCAAAGATGATGATTCAATGTCTACAGATCAGAGACAATACAGGTCAATGATTGGTAGCCTACTATATGTGACAACATCTAGACAAAATGTACTGCAAATTTGGACAAGTGGCACAATTTCAAGCAACACCAAAGAAATCACATGTATTAGCAGTGAAGAGGATTTTCAGATATGTCAAAGGAACATAATATTTTGGATTATGGTATCCAAAAGAAAAAGATCTATCACTTATTTCCTGCACAGATGCAGATTGGGCAAGTTGCATTTATGACCGATGAAGCACTAATGGAGAAACGTTCTACTTGGGTGAGTGTTTAGTATCATGGATAAGAAAGAAGAAATCATCAGTATCTTTATCTATAGCCGAGGCAGAGTAAATTGCAACAGTAGCATGTTGTACATAGTTTCTATGGATGAAACAAACTCTTACAGATATACACATTGCGTATGATGATCCCATTCCAATCTATTGTGATAATACAAGCTCCATCAATATCTCAAAGAACCGGGTGATGCACTCCAAGAAGAATCACATTCCAATAAAGTATCACTTTCTATGGGAACAGGTTGCAAAAAACAACATCAGAGTTGAATATGTGGGAACAAAAGAGCAAGTGGCAAACATCTTTACAAAACTGCTTCTACGGGAAGCCTTTGAGTATCTTTTCCATAAACTCAGAGTTATTTCTACTCCAAAATGAATTCTTTTGAATTCTTATCGTATATGTCTTAGATGTACATGAGGAAGCAGCATAGAGAGGACAACTCAGGTTGGGATATCAGACGAGTCAGCTAGGGGGAGCAAACCCGAATGGAAAGATACATTTTCCATTGATGACAAAGGGGGAGATATTTATCAGATGTAGAGGACAGAGGCATGGCTCCATAGGGAGCGTTGGTCACATAGATGCATGCATGGTTCCAGGATGAGCATGAGTGATATGATTTTAGTATTGCATCCGAGTGTTGACATCAATGCCAAAGGGGGATATTGTTGATTAATTGGGTTGGTTGTCATTGATTTCAACCCTTGAAGAAAGTCTGGTAGCGAATTTTGGTAGCACAAAGGTTTGGGTAATGGACCCAAGTTTTTTTGATGTATAAAGGTATGAGTTTTGATATATTTGCAAGTAATACTATTCTAGATGGATAGTACATGTCATTCCATTTCTGGTGGTATGTGGAACGTCACATAACTCCTCACAGTTTGAGAGTTATGGCCTTACGAATTTGGAGGACCCTCATATGTTGGCTTAAATCCCCAAAAGGTCAAAGAAGTCAAAGTGCTTGCAAAGAATAAATTATTTAAATAATAAAGTGAAGTGACAAATTCAAAAATGAATATTTAAATAATAAAGTGAAGTGACAAAGTCAAAGAGGATTATTTAAATAATAAAATGAAGTGACAAAGTCAAAGAGGATTATTTAAATAATAAAGTGAAGTGACAAAGTCAAGGAGGATTATTTAAATAATAAATTAAATTGAGAAATTTATAATTATGGAAAGTGGTTAGAAATGGGTTAGCCATAAAATAAGGAAATTGGGTTAAGATGGTTAAAAGGTAATCCCTTGGGGAATCTATATGAAAGTATAAATAAGAGGCAATTCTCTCTCATTTGAATTACACTTGAGCATATTGAATATATACAGGTGACTGAGGTAACCAAAGGATATCTAATCCGAATTTCAGAGGGAAGGTGAAGTAAATAAGGTCGAAATTCAAAGGAGGATAAATTCTTTTGATGATGCTTTCTAAGGTATGTTATTCACAGGTCATATCACCATTTTCACAATAATGTTTTTTCTAGAATGGTCCAGACCATAAAATTGGGAGGCCATTGAGGAAACATATCCAAGTAGCTATGGTATGAATTTCAGCTTGTGGTTCATTGTATTTTTGGAGTTACACTCCGTGGAAAATAGGGTTTGTGGCTAGTCTTGAAACTAATCTAAAACATGTGTTTTGAGTAAAAATGTTATAAATTCTTTATAAAAGATCCAAACTTAGTAATAAAAAATGTGTTTCTTATAGTACAGTCTGTAGTATTTTGTGTAAAATTTTCATATTCGTACAACAAATATTTTGTGTGGTGCACAGTCTACAAGTTCGCTCTCTAGAATAAGCCAAAATTCAACAAGGTATGCCATTTTTTCTATAACTCCTTTTATGAGAGGTTCCAAGTAGTGACACCTGGAGGAATTGCACAAAACACACTGAAGAACATTGTGTACTATTTTTAGATATTTATTCATTACATGTACATAGTTATGATTATTTCAAGTTAGGGTTGTTGACTAATCCAAAACTAGTCATGTGAGACTAAAGTAAAGTTTGATGAAAATGATAGTCTCTTGTTGTTAAAGTTAAGGAAGGTTTGCAGGTTGAGGTATAGGTTGGTGCATGGTTGATGCACTTGTTTTATGGTAGAAGTTGATTATAGTTTGTTTAGTACAGGTTGGTGCATGGTTGATGCACTTTCTTATGGTACAGGTTGATTATAGGTTGAGGTACATGTTGATGCATGGTTGATACATGGTTCAGGTTATTGGTACAGGTTGTTTGGTGTAGGTTTATTGGTACAAGTTTACAATAGTATATCTCATAGTGATAGTGTTGTAGTGATTCCATCATTCTACTTATACGTCATGGCAGTTGGACGAGGCAAAGACAGGTGGTTATAGCCACCTTCCGATTGTAGCTGGAGAACATAAGGGGTTGTAGCCTCCTTTTGGTTGTAGCCAAAGAATTGGGGAGTTGGAGCTTCCCACAGGTTATAGCCTAAGAAACTAGGGGGTTGGAGCCTCCTTCCAGTTGCAGCTGGAAAACAAAGGAAGTTGGTGATTCCAATGAATGTAATTATTCAATACATATAAGAAAAAGTATTATGTGGTTTTCTCCCGCTTTGGGTTTCCACGTAAAAACATTGGTGTACTATGTTTGTGTAAGATTCTTCATTTTTTCATTGTTTATTTACTATGAAAATATTGGATGATAATGCTACAATGATATAACACTTGCATTATATGGTTAAAAGGGATTAGATTGCTCTATTACTGATCCACCCCCCCTCTCAATAATCCAACAATTGGAATTAGAGAAGGTTCCTTCAGAAATCAGTTTAACCACTGAAAGGTAGATCATGGAGAGAAACAACATGTATAAAAATGGAATACCACAGTTTGATGGACAAAATTATGCCTTTTGGAGCATAAGGATGAAGACATATATACATGCACATGGATTTGAAATTTGACAATCAATTGTAGATGGATACATAACACTAGCAGTTCCGCTGACAAACGAAAAATCTATGAAACTCGGTCAGAATAATTCCAAAGCCACAAATGCACTTATGAATGGTCTTGGAGAATCAATATTCACCAAAGTTTCACATTGTAAATCCACTAAAGAGATTTGGGACAAACTTTGAAATATTTATGAAGGAGATTCAAAAGTCAAAGTTGTAAAGCTTCAAACTTACATAGATAAGTTCAAACAACTAAAGATGAAGGAAGATGAAAACATTGCAACTTACTTTTTACGAGTCGATGAAACAATAAATGCAATCTTGAGATTGGGAGAAGAAATCAAAGAATTTTTAATTGTTCAAAAGGTACTTAGATCTCTTCCTATGATAATTGACCCTAATATATCAACACTAGAATAAAGAGAATATCTAAACTCAATAAGCATGGACAAATTACATGGAATCTTCACAGTATATGGAATGAGAACTGAATAGGAAAATCCATATATAAAAGAAGCAACCTTCAAAGCATCGAAAAGGTCAAATCAAAAGGGAAAGAAAAAAGAAAAAGAACATAGCATCAACATTGACGTCTCAGAAGATGATGAAGAAGTGGCCAACTTTGTCAGAATATTGAATAAGGGAACCAACAACATGTATAGAGGTAAGCTTCCCTTGATTTTTTTTAATTGTGATGGTATTGGTCATTTTTCTAATAAATTTCCTCATATGAAAAAGAGAAATGATGAAGGTTACTCAAATAGTAAACAAACATATGAAGGAAAAAGAACCACAAAGAAAATTTTCAAGAAAATATTATGCACCAAAGAAGACATCTCATCATCAGATGAAGATGAAGTTAGTGACAGTCAGACAGAAAGAGTTCTATTCATGGAAGTAGAAGAATTTGATAAATAATACTCCGAAGAAGAATATGAAGAGGCAGAAGTTGACTACCAAGAATAATTGTTGTGTGCCATATGAGTTATCAAAAGACAAAACAAGAAACTACAAGCGGAACTAGACAAGAAAGAAGACACTTAGGAACTAGAACAAATGATAAAAAAATTGAAGGTTCAAATTGAAGAAGATAAAAGAATTGAAGAAGCACTCAAAGAATAGCTAGAAGGAAGAGGCATGATCATTGGAAATTTGGAAGTAGAAATTGTCACATTAAGAAAGGATCTTCAAAAGAAAAATATGCAGAACAACGCAAAAGTTTTGAATGACATTATCAGTAGTCAAAAAACTCATCATGACAATTCTGGACTTGGATACAATAAAACAAAAAAGGGATCAAGCTCCAAAACAACAGAACTAGAAGCATATCCAAAAATCTATGCAGAAACAATCAAAGGGTATAGGAAGGTCTACAAAGAAAATTACAAGGACACTCTTCCACTGAGAAGATTCAGATTTCAGAATCAACGATCGAGAGAAACATATAGGCCTCACAAAGAAGAAGGATTCATAAGAGTGCCTCCTTTCATAAAATATTCAACTCTTGGGTATCAAACTATATTTTTGGTTTATGTTATGCATGTAATAATTTTTTACATAAAGTTTTGAATTGCAGAGCTAACAATAGGAACATAAACAACTTTGAAAGTGATACACAAAAGAGTTATCCAAGAAGTCCCAATGAAACACAAAGAATAAGTTACAATAGGTTTGAATCTTTGATCACTGAAGTGGAATGCTACAAATGTAACAACTTTGGACATATGGCCAAAGATTACAGAAATACAGTCCCACCTAGAGAACCACAGTAGAACAACAACAGTCACAGACAATAACCTCAGAAAAGGACCTGGATAAGAAAGAAGAATCAATATAGCAATGAAGAATGCACACTCGCTCTACAAATTAAGCAGAAGAAATGTGGTTGGTATGTTGACAATGACTATTCAAAACAGATGATAGGTGATAGAGACAAGTTTCTTACATTAGTAAAGGAAATAGATGGATCAATCTCCTTCGGAAATGATGATTCAGCTAAAATAATTGGAAAAGGCATAGTCAGAATTGGGAACAAGTACTAAGGTATAAAATGTTCTACTAGTAGAAGATATGAAACATAATCTTCTAAGTGTGAGTCAAATGTGTGACCAAGGTCATAAAGTTACTTTTGATTCACAAAAGTGTGAGATAAGAAAAGAAGGTTTAGGAAAATTGATTGCAACAACTGCGATAACTTCAAGAAACATATATGTATTAAGTGAAATTGGAAATAAATTTTTTTTCATATGAAAGGAATATGAAAGTTGGCTATGGAACAGAAGAATGGGTCACATACATTTTGATAACCTTGTCAAATTCAACAAAATGGAAGCATCTAAAGAAATGCCCCAAATCACAAAACCAACCAACACTTTATGAAAGCATTGTCAACAAGGAAACCAAACAAAGAACATGTTTAAATCAAAAGAATATTCAAGGACAAGACCACTAGAAATTGTGCATACTGATCTAGTTGGACAAACTACAATAAAGGGTTTAAAAGGTGAGAAATACTTTATTTTATTAGTTGATGATTATACAAGAATCACTGTAGTTTGTTTTCTCAGGAATAATTCATAAGCTTTTGAAAAATTCAAGGTATACAAGGAAATGGTTGAAAATGAAATGGATTCAAAAATAAAATGCTTGATATCTGATAATGGAGGAGAGTTCACTTCAAAGGAATTTATGGACTACTGCAGCAGGCATGGAATCAAAAGTCAATTCTCCATTGCTAGGACACCTCAACGGAATGGAATTGTTGAAAAAATGAATATGACAGTACAAAAAATGGCTCGAACAATGCTAATGGATTCCAAATTGACAGATATCTTTTGGACATAGGCAATGCATACAACATTTCACATTCAAAATAGAGTAATTCTAAGAAAAAACACTGATATAACTCCCTACGAGCTATGGAAAGGAAGACCAACAAATGTGAAGCACTTCAGAGTTTTTGGAAGCAAATGCTACATCAAAAGACAAGATGGCAAAATGGGAAAGTTTGACTCTCATGTGGACAAAGGACTACTTGTTGGTTACTCAAGTACAAGGAAAGCATACAAGTGTTATAACCCGAGATTGAACAAAGTTGTGGAAAACATCAATGTAACAATTGATGAAACAGGTAGACAAGAATTAAAGGAAGAAGAAAATGAATCAATGGAACAACTTTACAAAGCAGAAGAAGAAGATGAAAAATAAGTAGAAGGGGAGGATGAAGAGAATCCAACAAAAGAAGAAGAGCAGGTTCAACAAGTGCCTCCAAAGACACCTAGTAGATGATTACAGAAGAATCATCCTTTAGATCAGATTATCAGAAACAAAGATGCAGGAGTTGAGACTAGAAGAATAATTTGTTAGCCAGAACAAATGCACCTCACACTCTCATCTATGATTGAACCAACCTGTTTTGAAGAGGCCAGCAAGGATGAATTTTTGAATAAGGCCATGGATGAAGAATTGGATGAAATAGAGAAAAATGATACTTGGGAATTGGTTCCAAGACAAAAGGTTAAAAATGTGATCGGTACAAAGTGGGTATACATGAATAATTTGAATGAACATGGACAGGTTACAAGGAACAAAGCTAGATTAGTATGTAAAGGATATGCACAAGTTGAAGGTATTGACTTTGAAGATACATTTTCCCCAGTTGCCAGAATGAAAGCAATATGATTGCTTTTAGCTTATGCATGCTCCAAAAATATTAAAGTGTATCATATGGATGTAAAATCAAATTTTCTGAATGGGGAAGTTGAAGTAGAAGTCTACATTGAACAACCATAAGGATTTCAGTTGTCAAAGAACGCAAACTATGTGTGCAAATTAAAGAAGGCCTTTTATGGTCTAAATCAGGATCCTAGAGCATGGTACTCTAAACTGGATAAGTATCTACAATAGGCAGGGTTCAGAAAAGGAAGTGAAAACAACAACCTCTACATAAAGGTAACTCAAGATAGTATTTTATTGATTGAAGTTTATGTTAATGATATTATTTTTGGAAGTATTGATGACAGGTTAAGCCAAAAATTTGCAAAGGACATGTAGAATGAATTTGAAATGCCATTACTTGGAGAACTATCCTTCTTCTTGGGTCTTCGAATATGTCAAAGAAACTAAGGAATTTGTATTTCTCAAAGCAAGTATATTAGAGAAATGTTAAAGAGGTTCAGAATGGAAGATTGCAAACCAGTTATCACTCCCATGCAAACCAGTTGCAAGTTGAGTAAAAATGATGATTCAAAGTCTACATATCAGAGATAATACACCTCAATGATTGGTATCCTACTATATGTGACAACATCTAGACCAGATGTAATGCAGAAAGTTGGACAGGTGGCACAATTTGAAGCAGTACCAAAGCAATCACATGTATTAGCAGTGAAGAGGATTTTCAGATATCTCAAAGGAACAAAAGATTTTGGATTATGGTATCCAAAAGGAAAGGATATGTTGGAGTTGCCTTCTTCTAAATAAGTGAGATGTTATAATTAAGGCCAAAATATAGTTTCGGGATTTCATTTATTTCGCGACACTACCCACTGTCCTTAGTATCCCAACACGTGAAGCGGCGATAACAGTTTTAAAGTGTACCTAGGTTAGTGTCAGGAGTAAATCATTTTAAACCTTTGTTAAGCACTATCATGATTTCACAACTCCTTGATCGCTCTCCCAAAAGGCAGTACCTTCGTAGCTTTGATTCGCAAAGTCTCTATATTCATTAATTAAGCATGGGTTAATTAAGAGCTTAAGTCAGATCACGAGTAATCAAATAAATTGAATCATCGTGATTTCGGGTTTTGGGGGCTCAAAGGTTAGGAGTGAAATCTTTTGATACGGCGAACACCAAAAAAGGGGGATTAAAGACTAAAGCACACTTGATTAAAGGAACTAAACTAGATTAATCAACACAGTAAACAACCTTTAACACGCACCGTCTACGGAGTAAGTTTTAAATGTTTTTGTTTTTTTTCATGTTTCGACTCGTCAAGCATTTATGGCATTTATTTGAATTGCAGTGAGGTGACAGATAGTATGATCTCATTTTTACTTCTAAATATTTCTATTAAGTGATTTGATCGTTCTGTTGGCAAGGACACCCATGGGCTTAAATGACCAGGATAGAGAGCTTTTCCTTAATTATTTCAGTTTTCATTTCTATTTGCGCACAGAACCATTTCACCAGGATAACCATTGTTTTGTGATTTTCAATTTTTTCGACAGGAGGTCTAGTTGCAGGTTTCTCTAACATGGCTCCATGAAAAACATCAAAGGTAGCTTTTAAGAGTTCAGGTCAGGTTTTAGACGTGGTTTATGATACCTCGCCATGGAGTATTAATGTTGTCAAGACCTGGTCATACGTTTCCAACATTTTTCAATCCGAGTTTGTAAGCTATTCAGATGATTCTAGCGACAACGAGAATGACGACGTATCAACCAAATACAAAATCGCCACTCAAGCAGAGATGCAAAAAAAGCGACAAGGCCCCAGCTTCTTCCCTATTGTGATATGATCAGGTGGATGCTGGACCATGTGGATATCCCAACCAGAACGATTATCAACGAACATAAGGTAAAGATTGGGACTTTCAAGCCAGAACATTTACAGGCAATGTATAAATTGTCACCCACACCGAAGCTCACTCACAATGATGAATTTCTAGAAGGTTTCAAGAAGAAGGAGTACGACCAATATGCAAGAATTTTATTCGATATGATCAAAGATCTATTTAATCTCCTCCTTGGAGCCACAATTCAAGTACATAGCAATGATGGTCTGTAAGTTGTATGGGAGGGAGGAAACTACCCATTTTTTCCTCCCATGGGTACCGCTCATTCATACAGTTGCTGAGGGATTCTCCTTCGACTGGGCCAAACTATTGTCTGACAGTTTGACCAGTCAAGTTACCGAATATCGAGCGCAGAGGGAAAGTAAGAAAGCGTCTTCGTTCTTTATGTCTACTTACATCATGGATGCCATATGCTTCATGATACCCTTCCCATTAATGAAGTGGAGTTGGGTTCCATCTAATATAGAGCCTATTCATGTCTACCACTTGAACCTTTGGGAGGATAATGCCAAAGAATTCATTTACGAAATCTTCAACTGGGTAATGGTGCCATTGCACGTCGCCATCTTCGGCGAGCCGCCGCCCATGATTTCGGATAGCATCATGACCAACCTGAGTAGCATGGAAGATTGGTATATAGAGGTGGAATTTTCATATATCAGGGTTTTTGGCACCTCTGTCCCCCCATATGCTATACCGCTATTTTTTCCAGATAAGATATTGTGTCACGAGATCACCAGGCATACTGTGCATGGTGGAATAAGCAAAGAGCTCAAAGGAGTATCAAAGAAGGTATGGCCGCCCTTCCCCATTCATATCGGCACATATTCCTTGTTATATTTTGGCCATGCTAAAGCTGAGGCTATAGTTTTAGAATAAATGAAGCTGGTGGATGTTGAGTTCAAGAAGCACAACCCTAGTAAGCTTGTGAGCAATCACTTGGTGAGTTGTGGCCTGAAGAGATATGAACATGAGGATTCCCCTCATGATGAAATATTTCTGGGTGCGAGGTCCTACTCGGAAGTCCTGAGTCAGATTCAAGCCCTACCACCCAGAGGTAAGGCCAATTTATTTAAATTCCAAGAGCACCGACAAAGTTGTCTCCCTCATATTTTACAAGGTGAAACCCCAAAGCTTTCGGTCACGCAGTAGAAGGGGTTCAAAGGTTCAAAGGACTCGAGTCCTAATAAGGAGAAGAACCAAGAGAAAACAAGGGAGGCCAAAACCTTAGAGCGAGGAGCCAAAATCCATTACCAATAGGAAGGAAACCCCGAAAAGGGTACGCCGGGTAAGCAGGCCCAAGGTCAAAGAGAGATGCTCTCTAAGGGGTCGAGCGACTCATTACCGCTCATGTCAAACAAGACGACCACAGATGCTACCCCAAAACAACCATCCAAGGAAATCGGTAGTCCGATCACCATTATCACACCCTTACAGTTCACAAAGGGGAATCTCGATGTGGGGTGGATCTTCAATGAAGAATATACGCCCATTTCCATAGAGGAGCTGCCTCCTAACAAATTTTTCTTTGATAAAAAAAGGAAGGCCATGGTGAGGCAAGGATTATATCAAAGGGAGGGAATAATGGCTAAAAAATTTAAAATCATGAAATATGGAAAGGCCGTGAAAGAGGAAGAGTTCACAAACAAGATAGCAAGAACACTAGGGGCTTATGCTATAGCAAATCAATACTCAGTTGGAACTCTAAAGGCATAGTTGAAAAAAAAGAACCTCTTAATCAGCGAGTCAGAAGCTAAAGTGGCTACTGCTGAAGCCAATGTCAGGGACGAGGTGAGCAAAAACCTTGAGAAAGCTTGAGTAGCCGATCTGTAGGAGATCGAGAAGCTCAGATCCGACCTCGAACAGGTGTGCTATTCGGTGCAAATTAGCCAAACAAAACTAAGACAACAGGGGAAACAAATTATAGAGTTACAATCGAAATTGGATGTGGCCGAGAATCAAGTTTTAGACATTAAAATGTTCAGATCCCAAGCCAACAAAATCTGACATAAGGTATTAACGAATCAACAAAACCTACTTGTAAAAGTAGGAACCATTCAAAACCATTTCCAGACGATAGATCAAGTGTTAGAAAATATTTCTTTGAGAGAAAGAGAAGTCGGGGCAACTCGGGTCGCTTTTCAAGATGTTGTTATAGCCACGACGAAGATAGAGATGGTCGATAGCTCCAAATTATCCATCGCAGAACAAACTAGAGGAAATATCTTGTTGAAGGTCTGGGAGCAGAATATATCAGAAAGCAGGGGGAAAGCTAATGAAGTGATGAATTCTTGTGAGGAAATGTTTTCCTTGATAAGTAAAGGTTTGGTAGACCTTGACAAGGAAGGAAGTGTTGGGATACTGGGAAAAATCAATATAGCTAAACACCTGCTGGAAATCAAAGAAAACATGGAGAAGGAACAAGTGGAGATATCACAGATAAGCTAGGTTGATATGGCCCAAGTGGACAAATGGCTAGTACAACCAAGTTTACAATTATGCTCCATCATTGTGGAAGGCCAACAAATAGGGAAAAGGTTTCCGCAATTGGAGAAAAGATGTTACACCTTTGAGGAAAGTAGCCAAACAAAGCCTTCCAGGTTAATAGCCCAGTTGGTGGAAAGGTGTGTCATTTTCATCGAGCAGGCAAAGGGGCAGGTTTTTGGTGCAAAATAATGACAGTTGTCAACCCGTTGTATTTCTGGAGCCAGAAGAACAGAGAAAGAAGGTGCTCTGCCCTTACAAGGGAAGACAAATATAAGGAGATGAAACACTCCATTTTCTTTATCTGTAACTGACAAGTTTCCAGAACGATGAAAATTCTAAATGTTCAGAATTTTTGTTTAAATAGGCATCGAGGAAGAGATGAAAGGGGATTTTTTTGGTGATAGATTGTAATAGAGAAAATTTATTTTGAGCCAGGATTAATACAAATTGAATTGAAGACTCCATATTCCATCAAGATTGAGTTATGTGTTTTCCTCTGTTATTTCATGTTTCATGTCATTTTTTACATATATGTCTTTGATGAATGTTTTAGCTRCAATTTAGTATAACTTCTACTGTGGTGATTAGTCTCTAGTTGTCTAGTTATTTACAGTTTTTCCTCTGTATCGGCTACTAGAAGGTACAMGACCTATGAATTACTTGGATCTATATATTATATGCTTTCATSAAAGTATTCCTTTCCTTTCTTCTTTTGCTACAGCGTGGTATTCTTTCGAAATTGATGCCCCACAATGTTGACAGCTCTATGTTTTCATACTCAGTCTCAAGATTTTAATTCAGTTACAGAAAATGGCCTTCAATTTCGTTAAACCCTTTGTTTGGTTTCACTGAATTTTCCTCGTATAATCTAAAATTGAAATAATCATTTTAAAACATCAACCCTCTTTTAAAAGCTCTGTTCTCCCCATGACTGTACCCATCATAAGGCAACCCAACATCGAACCCGACCTATTGGGTCAAACCAACATCACTTTGAATCTTTTCGATACCATACTTAAGACTTCCATCACCCGGATAGAGCTTGAACGTTCATGGTCCTCCATCGAACGAGATATCAGTATTCAAGAATATTTGGAAGTTAGGCAAAGACAACTCAAAGATTGGCTATAGCCTCATCCCCCAAAGTTGTCTCCCCCCTTTTATTTTACTCTTTTCAGATGCTTAGACTCTACACTTTACAACCTTAAGTGTAGACTCAGGAACAACATCTTTCTAGCGCCGTTGCTGGGGACGGAGAATCGTAGTCACTTTCCCCTGAGAAAACGACATTTCCAAGTTTCATTTTTTGATAATGAACAAAGAGAGAACACGTTGTTAAGGATAAACCTTCATCATTCACTTGGTGACTCCACTCTTAAGTAAGCTGACATCCTTTCGGAAGAACACCAGACAAAACCCAAATTCCAAACAGACAGTGACAGTTTTCGACCCTGAAAAAATACTAAGACCAAGGGGTCTTTTTAAACAAAATGTGGTTTCCTATCAACCCAAGTGCAATCAGTCTAAATATAAGACCTTTCTCGAGCCATCCCCCTCATGAGAACTTCCTCTTAGGAAAATATCGGATAGTGCTATGGAAGCCGAAACCCTGAAGTCTGAGCAGCTCCTACCCGAGATCAAAACCGAGACCTCTCTAACGGCCTCTTATGCTACAAGGGGAAACACTCTTGACTTGAATCTCATCCCTATTGATATCCCATCAAATCTAAACCCCTCCGTCACTCAATGCCTTGAAGAAGTTTCCACATACATGGACTCGACATCGATGGGTTCTCCCATTTACATATCTTGTAAGTTAGAGGAGCCGAGTCCACATATACCTTCTTCTCCTTTTTCTTCTTCCACCTCCCCTGGTAAAAAGTTTCCCGAATTTTCCCCTTTCCACCACAGGGAAGCCAGAGAGTCTCTATACATCTTCACCAACCCTCTTTATAATGCATCGATTTCCTCTCCTAGGTTATCCATGGCCGTCACCGGAGGAGGAGCAGGGGGAATAGGAGACCAAGGCCAACAACCGCCTCCCAGGGTTTTTACCAAGGTAGTCACTAGATATGCCCCCTTGGTCCTTCCAGTACCTCTCCACGATCTACCCGAGAACTATATGAAAAACCTACCCAAGTTCATAGGAGAAGGGGATCTAATTGCAGCCGAGCATATCAAATTTTTTGATCAATTCGATGATATTCTAGGGATCGATCATGAGGACGTGTATTCCTGATTGTTTGTCCAAACCTTTGAGGGACAGGTGAGAACTTGGTTTCGAAGCCTGCCCCCAGGTTCAATCATATCCTACGATGCACTAGAAGACCTCTTTCTTAAACAATGGGGCGAAAGAAAGGATCATTTGTACTATTTGACCGAGTTCGGGTCTTTAAAGAAAAAGGGATTTGAAAATTTTATGGAATTTATCCAAAGGTTTAACAAGTTATATAATAAGATCCCAGTTGAATTAAAACCGTACCAGCCAAAGTAACTTTCGTAGGAGCTTTTGAACCCAATTTTTCTCTACTATTAAGAGAAAGAAGAGGGGCCTACCTAATCCGAATGCAATATGATGCTGTGGAAATTTATTCAAACATGATGGCCTCGGGTAAATTGAAAATGAAAAGCGAGACGAGAAACAGGGAAACTAGACATATTAGAGAACAAGCATGGCCCTCTGGATTCGAAAGATTCTTAGATGACAAGATGGATGACATGGCTAGGATAATCAAAGAACTATCAAACAAAAACTCGAGAATGGAGCTAGACCAATCAAAAGCTGATCAATTCATTAAAAGAGAATTCAGGAGAAATCCCAATCCTTAGTTTCAACCAAGACAAATTGAAAATGAAGACCAAAAGATCCAAGCGCTGCTAAAAAATGAAAATTTTATTGGGGAAAATGATATGTAAGAGTTTGAATACTTGGAGGAAGACGTAAACAACTTAGGCGATGATGGTATACAACCTCACTTGATGAAGGAATATTATGACAAGTCCCTGAACACTGAACAATCATCGGTTGAAAACAATAACCTAAACGATGTCGATGATCCCTCTCATCAAAGAATGGTCGACACCATAATGGTCGAGCTCCAACACAAATATTATCTGAGGCCCAGAAACAAACGTGCGTTGGCTGCACAACCCAAGAAAAATTTTCCTAGGGGAAAAATATACGAGCCTGCCTAGAAAGAGATCGATATGTGAAATGATGTAGGGGTAGACTCACAGAATACCAATGTAAAAGGGGCCGAAACCTAAGAAAGAAGAACTAAGGCATTCGAAACACGGACATCCGAAACCAGAAACACTAAGAATAAAATAGTGCTACTAAATAAAATGGATAAGGGAGAGTCTGATGTTTCAGCCAAGGAAACAGATAAAATTGCAGGAGTTTTCTGCCTAGAAAACGAGATAAAAAAGATCAATATACCAATACCTTTGGTTGAGTTGGCGAAGAATCATGTGTACTAAAAAAAAATAACCAATATGATACATTTTTCAGATCTAGAGAGTCAGTCCGACGTAATAAATTTGGAAGATGACAAGCCTAATATCACTTTTGGTCCACATTTTGAAGGTGCCAAAGATACTGCCACCCCCTTCTATATTACCCTAAAATTGCATGATCAACTATTGCATAATTGCATGTTGGACTCTAGGGCCTCTCATAACGTAATTCCCAAATCTATTATGGAAAGACTAGGCCTCGAAATCACTAGACCCTATGGAGATCTTTACTCATTCGATTCAAGGAGAGTTAAGTGCATGGGCATGGTCAAAGATTTAGTAGTCACCCTCGCCTAGATTCCAGTAAAAAAAGTCCTAATGGATGTAGTTGTCACCGATATACCCTCGAAGTATGGTTTACTATTGTCTAGATATTTGGGAGCCAAGCTCGGGGGATCCCTCCAGCTAGATATGACCTACGCCACAATCCCTGTTTTTGGTGGACAGTTCACATGGTTATACAGGGAAACACGGTTGGAATATACGGTAAGTGATCCATAGAATCCTAACAATTACCCTGTTTACATTGCCGATCAAGACCTGGGAAATTGTATTCTGTCCTTTGATGATACTGAAGAAAATTGTGCAGAAGAAAGTGACATCGATAAAATTGGAACAGAAAAGAAAGCTAAAAATATGCACAACACATGAACTTCGAAAATGTTCTTTGATGGAGTTTTGTCATGTGAAGGAGTAGGTGTGGGAGTGTTTTTTGTAGCACCTAAAAATGAATTCATTGCTCCCTTCTCTTACAAGTTACAGTGGGACTAAGACTGCACAAAAAATGTTTGCGGATATGAAGCTCTAGTCTTGGGTCTGGAAGCTGCCAATAAGCTAAACATAAAGAATTTAGAGGTCTATGGAGATGCTGAACTGAATGTGAAACGGGTAAATCGACAGTATCAGGCCAAGCACCTGAGATTGAGGTCCTACAAAAATTGCACCTGGGATCTAATGGAAAATTTCTTCTCATCGGTAAAGGTTCATTTCATCCCACAAGCTGAAAACCAACAGACCAATTCATTGGCCAAAGAAGCTTCGAATTTCACACCCCCTACCTCTTTCAAATTAAAATACCACATAGAGGTAAGACAAAGACCATACATACTAAACAACATACGACACTGGTAGATTTTCAAAGATGACGAACATATTAGAAAGTTCCTAGAAATGGTGGATGATTTCTCCGAAACCCACATTGACCAAGAAAACCAAAATGATCATACCTAGATTATGTAGGAAGGGGAGGAATCCCAAGAGTTTTGAGAAAAGATTGCAAATCATCGCCTGCTAGTGTTAAAAAGTAATCAGATCCCTAGGGGCCTGATACCCCTGGAAAGGTTGTTTGATCAAAATGACATGCCTCTGAAGTCCACCTTGTAGCCCTAACTGGAGGAGTTCGAAGACTGTGAGGTGGGCACCACCAAAGAGCCTAGGATAGTGAAGTTATCAAAGTATCTTCCTCCTGAGATAAAAAGAAAGTATAAGGACTTACTCGGGTGGTATAAATATGTCTTTTCATGGTCTTACGATGAGCTCAGAACCTAAAACACCTCTGTGATCGAGCACAAAATACCTTTGAAACCTGGTATTAAACCCTTCCGACAGAAGCTTAGACAAATCAACCCCATTTTACTACCTGTGGTCGAAAGAGAAGTGAAAAAACTATTAGACGCAAAAATAATTGTACTTCTCAGGTACTCTGACTGGGTGGCGAACTTAATCCCGGTTATGAAGAAAAACAGGGAGATCAGACTGTGCGTAGACTTTAGAAGTCTAAACAAGTCCTCTCTCATAGATAACTATCCTCTACCCAAAATGGATCATGTTTTGGAAAAAGTAGTCGGGGAAAATAGGATGTTGATGATAGATGGGTTTTTCGGTTATAATCAAATTGCCGTCAATGAGCATGATAAAGAAAAAACATCTTTCACCACCCCTTGGGGCACATTTATGTATGATAAAATTCCTTTTGGTCTAATGAATGCAGGTGCTACCTTCCAGCACGCTATGGACATCGCCTTCATTAGTGAAAAAGATAAATTCATGGTTATTTACCTCGGCGACCTGATTGTCTTCTCCAAATCTGACGAAGACCATCTGCTACGCCTGAAGCAAATGTTTGAAAAATGTTGAAAATTTGGTTTTTCTTTAAACCCCCAGAAGTCTCACTTAGTGATGCAGGAAGGTAAACTCTTGGGCCACATTGTGTCTTGGGACATAATTAAAATTGACCCTAAAAGGGTGGAAGCTATAGACACCATAAATATTCCTAGGAATATAAAAGAAATTCAGTCATTTTTAGGAAAAATAATTTTTTTAAGAAGATTTATCCCAAACTTTGCTAAAATCATGAAATTGATCACATATATGCTCAAGAAGAACAATGAAGTGAAATGGATGACGGAGGCTAAAGCATTGTTTTCATGCATCAATAAAGTTATTAGCAAAGCGCCCGTATTAGCAAGCCCTAATCACCTAGAGGATTTCCTGATTTTCTCGTTTGCCTCCGAACACACAGTGGCAATAGTACTCCTCCAGAAGAATGAAGAGGGTTTCGAGCAACCAATAGCCCTTTTTAGTAAAAGTATTAGAGATGCTGAACTGAGATATGATATAATGGAGAAATAAGTGTATGCTATGGTTAAGGCTTTGAAGGCTTTTAGAACTTACGTGCTACACTCCAAGGTAATCACATACGTTCCCACCAGTTCTGTGAAGGATATATTGGTCCAGCTTGACAGTGATGGAAAGAGGGGTCGGTGGCTCACTAAAATTCAAGAGTTCGACCTAGAAGTAAAACTGATGAAACTAGTAAAGGAAAAAGGTCTGGCTAAGCTCTTGGCATAATCAAATTTCAGAGCGCTTGGAATAAATAACCTACAAGGATATGAGGGATAGGGGGACGTAAATGATCCTGACAACCAAATAGATATCTCCATAATTGAAGAGAAGTTTGTCTTGTCAGATTGGTATAAAGATATAGTGTCCTACCTACTGACCCTGAAATTCCCTAGCGATCTGTCTCCATCCAAAGCGAGGACACTGAAGTTGCATGCAGTGAAGTACTGCATATCCAAAAGTCAACTGTATTGGAAGGACCCCTTAGGTTTCCTACTGGTTTGTTTGGTAGAATCAGAAACAGAGGGGGTCATAAATGAATTCCACAAAGGAGTGTGTGGAGGTCATTACACCTGGAGGGAAACAACTTATAAAATCCTGAGGGTAGGATATTATTGGCCTAAAATTTTCTCAGATGTCAACATCAAAGTTAGATATTGTAACCCTTGCCAGTTGTTTGTAGAAAAATAGAAGCTCCCAACGCTACCTCTGGTTCCTATCAAAACTGAAGCCCCTTTTCAACAATGGGGGTTAGATTTTATAAGTGAAATCAACCCACATTCCAGTGCTCAACACAAATGGACCCTCACTGCCATAGATTATTTCACCAAATGGGTGGAGGCTATTCCCACTAGGAAGGCAACTGATTCGGTGGTGATAGATTTCCTGGAAGAGAGCATATTGTCCAAATTTGGCTGTCCCCGAAAGATAGTGATGGATAATGCCCAGGCATTCAAGTCTACGACAATGGTCAACTTTTGCCCAAATTATAACATCATATTGGGCCACTCCACAACATATTATCCTCAAGGTAATGGGTTAGCCAAAAAAAAGTTTGATTACCATAATTAAGAAGGTGATGAGTGAAAACAAAATATTTTGGCATGTACACTAAAAGTACGCCTTATGGGCAAATCAGACAGGTACGAAGAAATCCATTGGTACTTCTCCTTTTCAAATGGTGTATGGGATTGATGTTGTTTTACCTATAAATTTGGCGCTCCCTACAATGAAGCTCTGGCAAGATGAGATGGAAGAGCCAAACCACATCACAAGAAGAATAAATCATTTGATCAAGGTCCAACAACGCAGGACCAAGGTGAACGCAAGGATGCAAAAATACCAGGACAACATGAAAGCATTGTTCGATCGTAAAGCCAAAAACAGGGATTTCCTCCCCGATGATTTTGTTTTGAAATGGGATGTTAGGAGGGAAGATTCGACAAAACATGGTAAATTTGATCATATCTGGTATAGATCGTTCAAAGTCTCATCTTCTGAAGGGAAGAATTAATTTTTGTTAGAGAATTTGGATGGTGAAACTCTCAGCGCCCCTGTCAATGGGCATTATTTAAAGCACTATATGTAGTAAATGAGTTCCAAATCTCCATTGTATATACCGGTTTGTTTTCTTTTTTATTTTCATAAAATTTTTTGGTAAGTTCGCTTTCATCTTGAATAAAACAAGTTGTTGATTTTTTAGAAGTAGAAACTTAAATTTTGACACACATAGTCTCATAAATATTGATAGACCTGATACTCTACGTGTTGTTGCATACAGGCCTCTGAATTACAGCCCAAATTGCAAAGGAGAAAGGGACGGCTAGGTACCAGGAAATTGACCCACCGAAACAGGTGACAAATGCTTTTTCTTTTAGAGGAGAACAAAGTGGTAAGGCCAAGGTATGAATTCCCTAGGTATCTGGTTTTCAAACGAAGATCTCTTAAACGCAGTAGTGGTCTCAAAAGTATGATGTATTCACCTGAGTCAGGATTGCATGATAACATCTGGTTTTTTGAGGTCCATATACTTCTCTCTTTCCCTTTTTCACCCTTGGTCCTCTCTCCCTAAGCTCTGACGCCTGTCCATACCATCCGCAGAGGAAAAGAGATTCCACTTCAATTCGAGAAACTGGCGAATGTCTCCGGAAGTGAGCTGGTCTTCACAGCTCCTTGGTTCCCTGCTGAACAAGGCCATGCGTAGGTGGATCCTAACTCTCTTAAGTCTTTTAGAATTGTTCAAATGGTTAAGTCTTGCTCAAAAGAAGACCCCTGGAAATGA
>JZKD02S1857446.1:452671-465921 GCA_000966675.3 Picea glauca | reverse complement strand
TGTAAGGTTTGATTCACCATAGGTTCATTATTTTTGAGATGATTTTATGATACAATTTTTGAATTCCTTTTATAAATTGCAATTCCAAGTGACATTGGAAATTTGATCTTTGGAATGTAAGGATACCATTATTTTTGTTTATAGTAGTCTTCACATTGGAAATTGAATGATTAATTTGATGACTCTTATGATTAGAACAATGATAAGCTATCTTTGTTACTTGCTTTTTGATCTTAATAATGAGAATATTTTTCAATGGTGACATTTTGATTAATTATGTAAAGGTATCCTTATTTGTAGTCTCAACCTCTAAAATCATACTTGATTCAACTGTAGAAATTTTACCTAAAACTAGGCAAACACAGCCACAAATAAGATTTCAACCTCCAATAAAACTTCAACAGATTGTGTTTTATGAGCATAAATACAAATGATTAAGATTAGAAACTTAGCAGTGGAAAAATAAATGAACAATGGACAACATTCAATCACATTTAACACAGATTTTTTGGGCAATGCCCTTGGAAAAACCCACAAGAGGAAAACCGATCAAGGAGATTTCTTTTCTTATTGAGCTTATAGGAAAATTTTGAATATACAACAACAATATTTTTAGCATAAAAATTAGTACTTATCTAGAAAAATGTGTCAACAGTCCACATAGATTTATGTGTTTTCTTCTTATTGATCTCATAGAAAAATTATGAGTTCACAACAATAATATTTTTAGCATAAAACACTTAGTACTTATCTAGAAAAATGTGCCAACAGTCCACATTGATTTATGTGCCAAGTATGCCTTGAAAAACATACCAAATTGTTGTACGACATGTATGACACTATACTATCAACACAACAACAAACTATGCCTCAAAAATTGTGCCCAATCTCTGTTGTATGATACTTGTATGGATTTATTTCAGCAAAGTGCCTTGGAAATCGTGTCAAACTTCAGTTGAATAGCTATCTTGATTTCTAGATCCTTATGCTTGGCTAATTCCTACCATTTAACTAAAAGGATCCCATTAGTTTCCCTCTTTCTTGTCCACAAATTTAAACATTTCTTCTTGATAACCTCCAGCCCCCATTTTGGGATAAAACCTATTGATTTCCAATAAACATGTATTGCCTCTAAGAAACACTTAACCAATGTAAGTCTACCTCCCAAAGTGAGTCATTTGTTACACCACTGCTTGGTTGTAGACTCAATCTTATCAATCAGCCATCATTAGTCTCCTTTCCTGTATTCAATTGGTTTTAGCTGAAAACCTAGTTACTTGAAGCCTTCTTAGAGGGCCACTGTTTGAATTTTTTTTATTTGTAGAACAACTCTTGTTTGCTCCTCCTCTACCCCATTAGGAACAATTGAATATTTGTAGAACAAATGTTGTTTTCTACTCCTCTACCCCATTAGGCACAATTGANTATATTCCCAACTTTGTCTAGGGATTAACAATTGCATATAGCCTTCTGAGAATACATGTTATTGTAGAAGTTTCCGAGGAACTAAGATGTCACCATATCTAGCCAAAAAATGAAGAGGATAGAAGACTTGGAGATCACTTGAATTTGTTTTATGTCTTGCCTTTAGTGCATCCCAAAGAATTTGATGGACATAAGAAACAAAGCCACTTTATTCTTCTATGATTACTTCATTCTATTTTTTCATATTTACCAGCCCAAGATCAACCCTTGCAACTAGTGTCTCCTTGAACAATCTTGAAACCCTAAGGAAGGATTGAGAGTGATCATCTCCTTCCCTTGTTTTATCCATCTTAACTCATTGAAGCATTCAAGGTTTTCCTTAATGGTTAGGAGTGGCTATCCCCTTAAGGATTTTATTAGCTAGGGTTTAGTTCTAGGGGTTAGAAGTGGCTATCCCCCTTGGGTTTAAAACATAGTTGCCTTGATCTCGTGCTAGTATCTCTTGAAGGGATAGGATGACACCTAGTGTTTATGAGGGGATAAACTCTAGGGTTTTCTCTCCTAGGAGGTTGACCTAGTCTTATGAGGTGATAATTCTATGATAGACTTTCAAGTCTTATTTTTCCCTCAGTCTCCATTGAAGTGCTACATTAACTCCATATTCCCAATGAAAAGACATTGATCTTGAGACCTCCAAGTAATTTCTTCAATAGTCTAAAGTTACCCAAACACATTTTTCTCGGACTTCACTCTCCACATTGAGATTCCTTGCCCAAATTCCTCGCAATCTTAATTGAGGGAAACCCCCTTCAGTCGGAGGAAAGCTAGATTGAAGTGAAAGAGGGTTGGTGAGGTGACAGGGGCCTTCCCTCTAAGTTATGTATGATTTCACTTGAGATTTCAGACTTTAGCTCAAAAATTGTAAGTTCGTGTGATAACACACCCGAGACATATCCTAGTGATCCTAAACTTCATTAGACAAGATCCCCTTTACCATTGGAATTTAGTCCTCCTCCTCAACCAACCTTGCCTAAGACCGATGACATAGATTTAAATATTGATATGGCTAGTATCTTAACAAAGGTTAATGTACCTGTCCCTCTCAATATTGATATTCTATTTTTTTTTAAATACCTACAACACAATCGCTATTGCGACGTATTGAAGTGTCGCTCCCATAGCAACCACATCAGAGTTGATACCTCTTAACGTCGCTCTTGCCAGGTCCAAGACCGATGATATAGATCTAAATATTGATATGGCTAGTATCTTAGAAAAGGCTAATGTACATGTCCCTCTCAGTATTGATATTGTATTTTTTTTTAAATACCTACAACACAGTCGCTATTGCGACGTCTTGGAGTGTCGCTCCCATAGAAACCATGTCAGAGTTGACACCTCTTAACGTCACTCTTGCCAGCTCCAAGACCGATGATATAGATTTAAATATTGATATGGATAATATATTAGCAAAGGTTAATGTACCTGTCCCTCTCAGTATTGATATTGTATTTTGTTTTTAAATACCTACAACACAGTAGCTATTGCGACATCTTGGAGTGTCGCTCCCATAGAAACCACGTCGAAGTTGATGCCTCTTAACGTCACTCTTTCCAGCTCCAAGACCGATGATATAGATTTAAATATTGATATGGCTAGTATCTTAGAAAAGGTTAATGTAACTGTCCCTCTCAGCATTGATATTGCATTTTTTTTAAAATACCTACAACATAGTCGCTATTGCGATGTCTTGGAGTGTCGCTCCCATAGAAACCACGTCAGGTATGATACCTCTTAACGTCGCTCTTTCCACCTTCAAGACGTTGGTCTTGCCACGTCCAAGAATGTCGCTCCCATAGAAACCATGTCGGAGCTGATACGTCTTAACATTGCTATTGCCACCTCCGAGACGTCACTCTTGCCACCTCCCAACCATCTCTCTTGCCACGTCCAAGACGTTGCTCTTGCCATGCCCATGAAGTCTCTCTTGCCACGTCCAAGACGTCTCTCTTGCCACGTCCAAGATGTCTCTCTTGCCACGTCCAAGACATCGCTCTTGCCGCATCCAAGATGTCTCTCTTGCCACGTCCAAGACATCTCTCTTGTCACGTCCAAGACGTCTCTCTTGCCATGTCCAAGACATCGCTCTTGCCACGTCCAAGACGTCTCTCTTTCCACTTCCAAAACATTGCAATAACGATGAAATCTATGTTGTCGGAAAAGAGACGTCATGTGAAACGATGTTTGAGGGGGTCCATTGTTTGTCATTCTCCCAACAATATAAAGTGGCAATTTCTTCGAACGCGTCGTCGAAATTTGATCCAAATGTACTAGTGATGGATTTTACTTCGTTGATGCAAGCCAAAACCAACAGGGCTTGCTAAATTTCCTAAGATTTGTTTGGACTGTCTTGAGTAGGCCCGATTTCAGTGTCGAGGAAGGGAAAGTTACCGTGGATTGTAGTTGATCTTAGAAAGTGATCCAGGTTTGAAAGCTTTCTAGAATTAATTTTGGAACCTCAAGGTTCTCTTTGTATCCTCTTTCCCAACCAGTTTCTCAAAAGAAAACTAACGACTCCATTTACCCATACAGGCACTTGGTCTATTGTTCTTCTCATCCTGCGAGGAGGCGAGATCCCTAGTTGGAGCCGCCTTCTTCTAAATAAGTGAGATGTTATACTTAAGACCAAAATCTAGTTTCGGGATTTCATTTATTTCGTGACACTACCCATTTTCCTTAGTATCCTGACACACGAAGCGACGATAACGGTTTTAAAGTGTACCCAGGTTAGTGTCAGGAGTAAATCATTTTAAACCTTTGTTAAGCACTATCGTGATTTCACGACTCCGTGATCGCTCTCCCAAAAGGCAGTACCTTCGTATCTCTGAGTCACGAAGTCACGATATTCATTAATTAAGAGTGGGTTAATTAAGAGCTTAAGTCAGATCATGAGTAATCAAATAAATCGCATCATTGCGATTTTGGGTTTTGGGGGCCCGAAGGTTATGAGTGAAATCTTTCGACATGATGAATGCTGAAAAAGAGGGATTAAATACTAAAGCACACTTGATTAAAGGAACTAAACTAGATTAATCAATGTAGTAAACAACCTTTAACACACACCATCTATGGAGTAAGTTTTAAATGTTTTTGCAATTTTTCATGTTTCGACTCGTCAAGCATTTATGGAATTTATTTGAATTGCAGTGAGGTGACAGATAGTAGGATCTCATTTTTACTTCTAAATCTTTCTATTAAGCAATTTGAACATTCTGTTGGCAAGGACATCCATGGGTTTAAATGACCAAGATAGAGAGTTTTTCCTTCATTATTTCAGTTTTCATTCCTATTTGCGCGTAGAACCTTTTCACCAGGATAACTGTTGTTTTGTGCTTTTCAATTTTTTTGACAGGAGGTCCAGTTGCAGGTTTCTCTATCATGGCTCCATGAAAAATGCCCTAGGAAGTTGTCGAGAGTTCAAGTCAGGGTTTAGACGTGGTTTCTGATACCTCGTCGCAGAGTATTAATGTTGTCAAGACTTGGTCATGTGTTTCCAACATTCTTCAATCCGAGTCTGTAAGTTGTTCGAATGATTCTAGAGACAACGAGAATGACAACTTATCAACCAAATACAAAATCGTCGCTCAAGCAGAGATGCACAAAATAGCGGAAAGGCCCCAACTTCTTCCCTATTGTGATATGATCAGGTGGTCACTGGACCATGTGGATATCCCAACCAGAATGATTATCAGCAAACAAAAGGTAATGATTGGGAATTTCAGGCTAAAACCTTTGCGAGCAATGTATAAAATGTCACCCACACCGAACCTCACTCATAATGCTGAATTTCTAGAAGGTTTCAAGAAGAAGGAGTGCGAGAAATATGCAAGAAGTTTGTCCGATCTGATCAAAGATTGGGTCTCACACCCCGCAAAATTCAGAGCCGACACTAATGGGATCTATTCAATCTCCTCCTTGGAGCCACAATTCAAGTACATAGAAATGATGGCTTGTAGGTTGTGTGGGAGGGAGGACACTACCCATTTTTTCCTCCCATGGGTACCACTCATTCATACGGTTGCTGAGGGATTCTCCTTCAACTGGGCCAAATTGTTGTCTGATAGTCTGACCAGTCGAATTATCGAATATCGAGTGCAAAGGGAAAGTAAGGAAAGTAAGAAAGCGGCTTTGTTCTTTATGTTTTCTTACATCATGGATGTTATCTGCTTCATGACACCCTTCCCATTAATGAACTAGAGCTGGGCTCCATATAATACAGATCCTATTCATGTCTACCACTCGAAGATTTGGGAGGATAATGCCAAAGAATTCATTTACGAAATCTTCAACTCGGTAATGTGTCCATTGCACGTCACCATATTTGGCCAGCCGTCGCCCAGGATTTCAGATTACGTCGTGACCAACCTGAGTAGCATGGAAGATTGGTATATAGAGGTATAATTTTCATATATCATGTTTTTTGGCACCTCTGTCCCCCCATATGCTCTACCGCTATTTTTTCCAGATAAGCTATTGTGTCACGAGTTCACCAGGCAGACTGTGCTTGCTGGAATAAGCAAAGAGCTCAAAGGAGTATCAAAGAAGGTATGGCCTCCCTTCCCCATTCATATTGGCACATATTCCTTGTTAGATTTTGGCCATGCCAAAGCCAAGGCTATGGTTTTAGAAGAAATGAAGCTAGTGGATATTGAATTCAAGAAGCACGACCCTAGTAAGGTTGTGAGAAATCACCTAGCGAGTTGTGGCCTGAAGAGATATGAACATGAGGATTCCCCTCATGATGAAATATTATAGGGTGCAAGGTCCTACTCGGAAGTCCTGTGTCAGATTCAAGCCTTGCCACCTAGAGGTAAGGCCGATTTCTTTAAATTCCAATAGCATTAGCGCAGTTGTCTCCCTCAGATTTTACAAGGTGAAGCCCCAAGGCTTCCAGTCACGTAGCAGACGGGGGTCAAAGGTTCAAAGGAATCGAGTCCTAATAAGGAGAAGAATGAAGAGAAAACAGGGGAGGCTAGAACCTCATAGCGAGGAGCCAAAATCCCCTACCAATAGGAAGGAAACCCCGAAAAGGGTACGTTGGGTAATCAAGCCCATGTTCAAATAGAGATGCCCTCGAAGGGGTCGGGCGACTCATTACTGCTCATGTTAAACAAGCCAGCCACAGATTCTACCCTTAAACAACCATCCAAGGAAATTGGCAGTCTAATCACCATTATCACACCCTTACAGTTCACAAAAGGGGATCTCGATGCGGGGTGGATATTTAATGAAGAATTGACACCCATTTCCATAGAGGAGTTGCATCCTAATGAATTTTTCTTTGATAAAAAAAGGAAGGTCATGGTGAGGCAAGGATTATATCAAAGGGAGGGCGTAATGGCTATAAAATTTAAAATCACGACAGATGGAAAGGCCACGAAAGAGGAAGAGTTCACAGACAAGATAACAGGAACACTAGGGGCTTATGCTACAACAAATCAGTACTCAGTTGGAACTCTGAAGGCCCAGTTGAAATGAAAGAACCTCTTGATCAACAAGTTAGAAGCTAAAGTGGCTACTGCTAAAGCGAATGTCAGGGACAAGGTGAGAAAAAGATTTGAGAAAGCCCGAATAGTCGATTTGCAGGAGATCGAGAAGCTCAGATCCGACCTCAAGTAGGTGCGCCAGTCGATGCAAATTAGCCAAACATAGGTAAGCCAGTAGGGGAAACAAATTACAAAGTTACAATCGAAATTGGATGTGGCCGAGAATCAGGTTTTAAACATAGAAATGTTCAGATCCTAGGCCACCAAAATTTGACATAAGGTATTAATGGCTCAACAAAACCTGCTTGTAAAAGTAGGAACCATTCAAAACCATTTCCAGATGATAGATTAAGTGTTAAAAAATATTTCTTTGAGAGAAAGAGAAGCTAGGGTAGCTTGGGTCTCTTTCCAAGATGTTATTATAGCCACGGTGAAGATAGAGATGGTCGACAACTCCAAATTATCCATCGTAGAACAAACTAGAGGAAATATCTTGTTGAAGGTCTGGGAGCATAATATATCAGAAAGTAGGGGGAAAGCTCATGAAGTGATGAATTCTTGTGAGGAAACATTCACCTTGATAAGTAAAGGTTTGGTAGACCTTTACAAGGAAGGAAGTGTTGGGACGTTGGGCAAAATCAATATAGATAAACACCTGTTGGACATCAAAGAAAACATGGAGAAGGAACAAGTGGAGATATCCTAGATAAGACAGGTCGATATAGCCCAAGTGGACAAATGGCTAGTACAACCAAGTTTACAATTATGCTCCATCATCGCGGAAGACCGACAAGTAGGGAAAAGGTTGCCGCAATTGGTGAAACGATGTTACACCTTTGAGGCAAGCAACCAAATAGAGCCTTCCAGTTTAATAGCCGAGTTAGTGGAAAGGTGTGTCATTTGCATCGAGCAGGCGAAGGGGCAGGTTTTTGGTGCTAAATAATGACAGTTGTCAACCTGTTCTATTTCTGGAGCTAGAAGAGCAAAGAAAGAAGGTGCTATGCCCTTACGAGGGAAGACAAAGATAAGGAGATGAAATACTCCATTTTCTTTATTTTTAATTGACAAGTTTATAGAACAATGAAAATTCTAAATGTTTAGATTTTTTTTTTAAATAAGCATCGAGGAAGAGATGAAAGGGGCTTTTGTTTGGTGATAGATTGTAATAGGGAAAAGTTGTTTTGATCCAGGATTAATACAAAGAGAATTGAAGAATCCATATTCTGTCAAGATTGAGTTATGTGTTTTCCTCTGTTATTTCATGTTTCATGTCATTTTTTACATATACGTCTTTGATGAATGTTTTAGCTGCAATTTAGTATAACTTCTACTGTAGTGATCAGTCTCTAGTTGTCTAGTTATTTACAGTTTTTCCTCTGTATCGGCTACTAGCAAGTACAAGACCTGTGAATTACTTGGATCTATATATTATATGCTTTCATCAAATTATTCATTTCCTTTCTTATTCTGCTACAGCGTGGGATTCTTCTGAAATTGACGCCCCACATTGTTGACAAATCTATGTTTTCATACTCGGTCTCAATATTTTAACTCCGTTACGGAAAACGACCTTCGATTTCGTTAAACCCTTCGTTTGGTTTCATTGAATTTTCCTCGTATAATCTAAAATTGAAATAAGCGTTTTAAAACATCAAGCCTCTTTTAAAAGCTCTGTTCCCCCCATGAATGCACCCGTCATAAGGAAACCCAACATCGAATCCGACCTATCGGTTCAAACCAACATCTCTTTTAATCTTTTCGATACGATAATTAAGACTGCCATCACCCGGACAGAGCTCGAACGTTCATGGTCCGCCATTGAACGGGATATCAGTATTCAAGAATATTTGGAAGTTAGGCAAAGATAGCTCAGAAATCGGCTATAGCCTCATCCCCCAAAGTTGTCTCCCCCCTTTTCTTTTACTCTTTTCAGATGCTTAGACTCTACACTGTACAACCTTAAGTGTAGGCTCAGAAACAACTGGATCTATCATTTATAGATGCAGATTAGGCAGGTTGCATTAATGACCGATGAAGCACCAATGAATCAGTGTTCTACTTGGGTGAGTGTTTATTATCATGGCTAAGAAAGAAACAATCATCAATATCTTTATCTACAGTCGAGGCAGAGTATATTGCAAAAGTAGCATGTTGTACACAGGTTCTATGGATGAAACAAAATCTTACATATATACACGTTGAGTATGATGATCCCATTCCAATCTATTGTGATAATACAAGTGCCATCAATATCTCCAAGAAATCGTTGATGCACTCCAAGAAGAAGAACATTCCAATCAAGTATCACTTTCTATGGGAACACGTTGCAAAAAAGAACATCAGAGTTGAATATGTGGGCACAAAAGAACAAGTGGCAGACATCTTTACAAAACCGCTTCCATGAGAAGCCTTTGAGTATCTTCACCAGAGACTCAGAGTTATTTATACTCCAAAATGAATTCTTTTGAATCCTTATCTTATATGTCTTAGATGTACATGAGGAAGCACCATAAGGATAGCTCATGTTGGGATATTAGATGAGTCAGTTAGGGGGAGCAGACCCGAATGGAAAGATACATTTTCCATTGATGACAAAGTGGGAGATATTTATTAGATGCAGAGGACATAGGCATGGCTCTAGAGGGAGCATTGGTCACAGAGATGTAGGCATGGTTCCAGGAGGAGCATGAGTGATATGATTTCAATATTGCATCAGAGTGTTGCCATCAATGCCAAATGGGGATATTATTGATTAATTGGGTTGGTTGTCATTGATTTCAACCCTTGAAGAAAGTTTGGTAGCGAATTTCGGTAGCACAAAGGTTTGGTTAATGTACCCAAGTTTGTTTGATGTATAATGGTATGAGTTTCAATATATTTTCAAGTAATACTATTCTAGATGGATATTATATGTCATGCCATTTCTGGTGGTATGTGGAACGTTACATAACTCCTCATGGTTTGAGAGTTATGGCCTTATGAATTTGGAGGACCCTCATATGTTGGCTTGAAGCCCCAAAAGGTCAAAGAAGTCAAAGTGCTTGCAAAGAAGAAATTATTTAAGTAATAAAGTGAAGTGACAAAGTAAAAAATGATTATTTAAATAATAAAGTGAAGTGACAAAGTCAAAGAAGATTATTTAAATAATAAAGTGAAGTGACAAAGTAAAAGAGGATTATTTAAATAATAAAGTGAAGTGATAAAGTCAAGGAGGATTATTTAAATAATAAATTAAATGGATAAATTTATAATTATGGAAAGTGGTTAGAAGTGGGTTAGCCCTAAAATAAGGAAATTGGGTTAAGATGGTTAAAAGGTAACCCCTTGAGGAAGCTACATGAAAGTATAAATAAGAGGCAAGGCTCTCTCATTTGAATTACATTTGAGAATATTGAATATCTACAAGTGACTGAGGTAACCAAATGATATCTAAGTCGAATTTCAGAGGGAAGGTGACGTAAAGAAGGACGAAATTCAAGGGAGGATAAATTCTTTTGATGATGCTTTCTAAGGTATGTTATTTATAGGTCATCTCACCATTTTCACAATAATGTTTTTTTCTAGAAATATTTAGACTATGAAATTGGGAGGCCGTTGAGGAAACATATCCAAGTAGCTATGGTATGAATTTCATTTTGTGGGTCGTTTTATTTTTTAAGTTACACTCTGTGGAAAATAGGGATTGTGGCTACTCCTGAAACTAGTCTAAAACAGGTGTTTTGGGTAAAAATGTCATAACCTCTTCATAATAGATTCAATTTCAGTAATACAAAATGTGTTGGTTAGAGTACAATCTATAGTATTTTTTGTAAAATTTTTAGATCCATACAACACATATTCTGTGTGGGGCACTTTCTACCAATTCACTCTCTAGAATAATCCAGAATTCAACAAGGTATGCCATTTTTTCTATAACTCCTTTTATGAGAGGTTCCAAGTAGTGAAGCTTGGAGGAATTCCATAAAACACACTGAAGAACATTTTGTACTATTTTCATATCTTTATTCATTACAGGTACATAGTTATGATTATTTCAAGTTAGGGTTGTTGACTGATTCAAAACTAGTCATGTGAAACTAAAGTAAAGTTTGATGAAAATGCTAGTCTCTTGTTGTTAAAGTTAAGGAAGGTTTTCAGGTTGAGGTACAAGTTGTGCATGGTTGATGCACTTTTTTATGGTACAATTTGATTACAGGTTGTTTGGTACAAGTTGGTGCATGGTTGATGGACTTGTTTATGGTACAGGTTGATTACAGGTTGAGGTACAGGTTGATGCATGGTTGATACATGGTTCAAGTTATTGGTACAGATTGTTTGGTGCATTTTTATTGGTACAGGTTTACTGCAATATATCTCACAGTCATAGTGTGACAGTGGTTCCATAATTCTACTTATACCTCAAGGTGGTTGGACGGGGCAAGGACACGTGGTTTTAGCCACCTTCTGGTTGTATTCAGAGAACATAGTGGGTTGTATCCTCCTTTTGGTTATAGCCAAAGAATTGGGGAGTTGGAACTTCCCTCAGGTTGTAGCCTGAGAAACTAGGGGGTTGGAGCCTCCTTCCAGTTGTAGCTAGAAAACAAAGGAATTTATTGCTTCCAATGAATGTAATTGTTCAAGACATATAAGAAAAAACATTCTGTGGTTTTCTCCCGCTTTGGGTTTCCACGTAAAAAAACTGGTGTACTCTTTTGTGTACTATTGTTCATTTTTTCATTGTTTATTTACTTTGAAAATATTGGATGATAATGATACATTGATATAACACTTGCATTATATGGTTAAAAATGATTAGATTGTTCTATTATTGATTCATCCCCCCTCTCAGTAATCCAACACGTCTAGGGTTTTTCCAGGGGTTTATACTCGAAAATATTGGTGTTCTTATGCATGGGATTTTGGTTTCCTAGTTTATGTTGATAGTTTGGTTGTCATTGATGTCAACCTTTCAAGAAGCCTCGATGGTTTGGTTTTGGTACCCAAAGTTGAATGAGGAATATGGACATGAAAGGAAGAGTAAATGTAGGAAAGACACTCATACATGGATACAACTCGTCGTGCCATTTTTTTATTATATGTGGAACATCATGTAGTTCCTCACAGTTAGGGAGATACGGCCTTGAGAAGTTTGTAAGCCTTGAAGAGTGGTCAAGAATACCCTAGTTGGTTACGATTCCTTAATGAAAGGGTCAATTTGTTGTAACAAGAAAAATCTAGAAGCCTTGATTTAAGCAGAGGAGTTACCTAGCAATAAATACACCTCAAGGAGTCACTCACATACACACACACACACACACACACACACACACACACACACACACTCATTCATTTATTATATTTCTTGTGAACTAGTGATCTTTTTGCTAAGTTTTTGATGACATTTTCTAATTTGATGACATTTTCTAAGCCTTGATTTAAGCAGAGGAGTTACCTAGCAATAAATACACCTCAAGGAGTCACTCACATACACACACACACACACACACACACACACACTCATTCATTGATTATATTTCTTGTGAACTAGTGATCTTTTTGCTAAGTTTTTGATGACATTTTCTAAGGTAGAAAAGGAAGGTTGAAGGTGAAAGTCTCGGAGTTGCGACAAACACTAGTTTATGAGGTATGCACAAGTTATAGATCATAAGGGCACAAATGTACATGAGATATAGTGGAGAAAAGCACGTATATACGTGGGAAGTAGAAGAGAAAGTCATGTATCTGTAAAAAATCTCATGAATTATTGAGTAAATGTTGGTACCAGGTCCCTGAAGTTTGAAGGGATTCTACAGGTTAGCATCTCAGAGTTTCAGGTCAACTACAGAGGTATTGACATGGTTGTATACTTGTTTTGATGGTTACTTTTGGTCATCATATGGTGTATTCTTGAGGCATACTTAGTATGGTTGGTTTGGTACTTGGATATGGTATATCTTGGTTTCTTGGCTGAGTGAGGAGCACTCTTATATGTGGTTTATCATATGAAATGGTTCTTATAGTTCATAATTTTGAGTTGATTGTACATGGTTGAGGCATATTCATGTTGTATGGTGGCATATCCATGAGAGACATGCATTGGTTCTTTAAGATACTTCAATGATGATATGGTACACGTCTATACATGATTGATGCTATGGTATATGGTACATGTTGTATTTGTTAATGTTTAAGCTATTATTAGGTTTCTTTTCAATTCACTAGATAACCATAGCATAGATAGAATCACTGAGAAATACACAATCACAAGAGACACATCATTTATCTTGGGAAACCCTCATG
>JZKD02S1857446.1:442327-452621 GCA_000966675.3 Picea glauca | reverse complement strand
TATTCTGTCAAGATTGAGTTATGTGTTTTCCTCTGTTATTTCATGTTTCATGTCATTTTTTACATATACGTCTTTGATGAATGTTTTAGCTGCAATTTAGTATAACTTCTACTGTAGTGATCAGTCTCTAGTTGTCTAGTTATTTACAGTTTTTCCTCTGTATCGGCTACTAGCAAGTACAAGACCTGTGAATTACTTGGATCTATATATTATATGCTTTCATCAAATTATTCATTTCCTTTCTTATTCTGCTACAGCGTGGGATTCTTCTGAAATTGACGCCCCACATTGTTGACAAATCTATGTTTTCATACTCGGTCTCAATATTTTAACTCCGTTACGGAAAACGACCTTCGATTTCGTTAAACCCTTCGTTTGGTTTCATTGAATTTTCCTCGTATAATCTAAAATTGAAATAAGCGTTTTAAAACATCAAGCCTCTTTTAAAAGCTCTGTTCCCCCCATGAATGCACCCGTCATAAGGAAACCCAACATCGAATCCGACCTATCGGTTCAAACCAACATCTCTTTTAATCTTTTCGATACGATAATTAAGACTGCCATCACCCGGACAGAGCTCGAACGTTCATGGTCCGCCATTGAACGGGATATCAGTATTCAAGAATATTTGGAAGTTAGGCAAAGATAGCTCAGAAATCGGCTATAGCCTCATCCCCCAAAGTTGTCTCCCCCCTTTTCTTTTACTCTTTTCAGATGCTTAGACTCTACACTGTACAACCTTAAGTGTAGGCTCAGAAACAACTGGATCTATCATTTATAGATGCAGATTAGGCAGGTTGCATTAATGACCGATGAAGCACCAATGAATCAGTGTTCTACTTGGGTGAGTGTTTATTATCATGGCTAAGAAAGAAACAATCATCAATATCTTTATCTACAGTCGAGGCAGAGTATATTGCAAAAGTAGCATGTTGTACACAGGTTCTATGGATGAAACAAAATCTTACATATATACACGTTGAGTATGATGATCCCATTCCAATCTATTGTGATAATACAAGTGCCATCAATATCTCCAAGAAATCGTTGATGCACTCCAAGAAGAAGAACATTCCAATCAAGTATCACTTTCTATGGGAACACGTTGCAAAAAAGAACATCAGAGTTGAATATGTGGGCACAAAAGAACAAGTGGCAGACATCTTTACAAAACCGCTTCCATGAGAAGCCTTTGAGTATCTTCACCAGAGACTCAGAGTTATTTATACTCCAAAATGAATTCTTTTGAATCCTTATCTTATATGTCTTAGATGTACATGAGGAAGCACCATAAGGATAGCTCATGTTGGGATATTAGATGAGTCAGTTAGGGGGAGCAGACCCGAATGGAAAGATACATTTTCCATTGATGACAAAGTGGGAGATATTTATTAGATGCAGAGGACATAGGCATGGCTCTAGAGGGAGCATTGGTCACAGAGATGTAGGCATGGTTCCAGGAGGAGCATGAGTGATATGATTTCAATATTGCATCAGAGTGTTGCCATCAATGCCAAATGGGGATATTATTGATTAATTGGGTTGGTTGTCATTGATTTCAACCCTTGAAGAAAGTTTGGTAGCGAATTTCGGTAGCACAAAGGTTTGGTTAATGTACCCAAGTTTGTTTGATGTATAATGGTATGAGTTTCAATATATTTTCAAGTAATACTATTCTAGATGGATATTATATGTCATGCCATTTCTGGTGGTATGTGGAACGTTACATAACTCCTCATGGTTTGAGAGTTATGGCCTTATGAATTTGGAGGACCCTCATATGTTGGCTTGAAGCCCCAAAAGGTCAAAGAAGTCAAAGTGCTTGCAAAGAAGAAATTATTTAAGTAATAAAGTGAAGTGACAAAGTAAAAAATGATTATTTAAATAATAAAGTGAAGTGACAAAGTCAAAGAAGATTATTTAAATAATAAAGTGAAGTGACAAAGTAAAAGAGGATTATTTAAATAATAAAGTGAAGTGATAAAGTCAAGGAGGATTATTTAAATAATAAATTAAATGGATAAATTTCTAATTATGGAAAGTGGTTAGAAGTGGGTTAGCCCTAAAATAAGGAAATTGGGTTAAGATGGTTAAAAGGTAACCCCTTGAGGAAGCTACATGAAAGTATAAATAAGAGGCAAGGCTCTCTCATTTGAATTACATTTGAGAATATTGAATATCTACAAGTGACTGAGGTAACCAAATGATATCTAAGTCGAATTTCAGAGGGAAGGTGACGTAAAGAAGGACGAAATTCAAGGGAGGATAAATTCTTTTGATGATGCTTTCTAAGGTATGTTATTTATAGGTCATCTCACCATTTTCACAATAATGTTTTTTTCTAGAAATATTTAGACTATGAAATTGGGAGGCCGTTGAGGAAACATATCCAAGTAGCTATGGTATGAATTTCATTTTGTGGGTCGTTTTATTTTTTAAGTTACACTCTGTGGAAAATAGGGATTGTGGCTACTCCTGAAACTAGTCTAAAACAGGTGTTTTGGGTAAAAATGTCATAACCTCTTCATAATAGATTCAATTTCAGTAATACAAAATGTGTTGGTTAGAGTACAATCTATAGTATTTTTTGTAAAATTTTTAGATCCATACAACACATATTCTGTGTGGGGCACTTTCTACCAATTCACTCTCTAGAATAATCCAGAATTCAACAAGGTATGCCATTTTTTCTATAACTCCTTTTATGAGAGGTTCCAAGTAGTGAAGCTTGGAGGAATTCCATAAAACACACTGAAGAACATTTTGTACTATTTTCATATCTTTATTCATTACAGGTACATAGTTATGATTATTTCAAGTTAGGGTTGTTGACTGATTCAAAACTAGTCATGTGAAACTAAAGTAAAGTTTGATGAAAATGCTAGTCTCTTGTTGTTAAAGTTAAGGAAGGTTTTCAGGTTGAGGTACAAGTTGTGCATGGTTGATGCACTTTTTTATGGTACAATTTGATTACAGGTTGTTTGGTACAAGTTGGTGCATGGTTGATGGACTTGTTTATGGTACAGGTTGATTACAGGTTGAGGTACAGGTTGATGCATGGTTGATACATGGTTCAAGTTATTGGTACAGATTGTTTGGTGCATTTTTATTGGTACAGGTTTACTGCAATATATCTCACAGTCATAGTGTGACAGTGGTTCCATAATTCTACTTATACCTCAAGGTGGTTGGACGGGGCAAGGACACGTGGTTTTAGCCACCTTCTGGTTGTATTCAGAGAACATAGTGGGTTGTATCCTCCTTTTGGTTATAGCCAAAGAATTGGGGAGTTGGAACTTCCCTCAGGTTGTAGCCTGAGAAACTAGGGGGTTGGAGCCTCCTTCCAGTTGTAGCTAGAAAACAAAGGAATTTATTGCTTCCAATGAATGTAATTGTTCAAGACATATAAGAAAAAACATTCTGTGGTTTTCTCCCGCTTTGGGTTTCCACGTAAAAAAACTGGTGTACTCTTTTGTGTACTATTGTTCATTTTTTCATTGTTTATTTACTTTGAAAATATTGGATGATAATGATACATTGATATAACACTTGCATTATATGGTTAAAAATGATTAGATTGTTCTATTATTGATTCATCCCCCCTCTCAGTAATCCAACACGTCTAGGGTTTTTCCAGGGGTTTATACTCGAAAATATTGGTGTTCTTATGCATGGGATTTTGGTTTCCTAGTTTATGTTGATAGTTTGGTTGTCATTGATGTCAACCTTTCAAGAAGCCTCGATGGTTTGGTTTTGGTACCCAAAGTTGAATGAGGAATATGGACATGAAAGGAAGAGTAAATGTAGGAAAGACACTCATACATGGATACAACTCGTCGTGCCATTTTTTTATTATATGTGGAACATCATGTAGTTCCTCACAGTTAGGGAGATACGGCCTTGAGAAGTTTGTAAGCCTTGAAGAGTGGTCAAGAATACCCTAGTTGGTTACGATTCCTTAATGAAAGGGTCAATTTGTTGTAACAAGAAAAATCTAGAAGCCTTGATTTAAGCAGAGGAGTTACCTAGCAATAAATACACCTCAAGGAGTCACTCACATACACACACACACACACACACACACACACACACACACACACACTCATTCATTTATTATATTTCTTGTGAACTAGTGATCTTTTTGCTAAGTTTTTGATGACATTTTCTAATTTGATGACATTTTCTAAGCCTTGATTTAAGCAGAGGAGTTACCTAGCAATAAATACACCTCAAGGAGTCACTCACATACACACACACACACACACACACACACACACTCATTCATTGATTATATTTCTTGTGAACTAGTGATCTTTTTGCTAAGTTTTTGATGACATTTTCTAAGGTAGAAAAGGAAGGTTGAAGGTGAAAGTCTCGGAGTTGCGACAAACACTAGTTTATGAGGTATGCACAAGTTATAGATCATAAGGGCACAAATGTACATGAGATATAGTGGAGAAAAGCACGTATATACGTGGGAAGTAGAAGAGAAAGTCATGTATCTGTAAAAAATCTCATGAATTATTGAGTAAATGTTGGTACCAGGTCCCTGAAGTTTGAAGGGATTCTACAGGTTAGCATCTCAGAGTTTCAGGTCAACTACAGAGGTATTGACATGGTTGTATACTTGTTTTGATGGTTACTTTTGGTCATCATATGGTGTATTCTTGAGGCATACTTAGTATGGTTGGTTTGGTACTTGGATATGGTATATCTTGGTTTCTTGGCTGAGTGAGGAGCACTCTTATATGTGGTTTATCATATGAAATGGTTCTTATAGTTCATAATTTTGAGTTGATTGTACATGGTTGAGGCATATTCATGTTGTATGGTGGCATATCCATGAGAGACATGCATTGGTTCTTTAAGATACTTCAATGATGATATGGTACACGTCTATACATGATTGATGCTATGGTATATGGTACATGTTGTATTTGTTAATGTTTAAGCTATTATTAGGTTTCTTTTCAATTCACTAGATAACCATAGCATAGATAGAATCACTGAGAAATACACAATCACAAGAGACACATCATTTATCTTGGGAAACCCTCATGGGGGAGAAAACCCAACAAAAATTTCCTTAATATAGATAGCCAATACAATGCCAAGAGATAACTCAAACAATACAGAAAGTCCTCTCCCAAGAATGTGCCTCTCTCTCTCTCTTATTTCTTCTTCAACTGCAGCTCCAAACTTTCTCTCTGATGAACAAGTGAGTGTGTGTCCAAATGAGGCGTTAGCCTCTCTTATTTATACAATCTAGCAGGTGTGAACAAAAGTGTCTTTTCACTGGCAGAGCCGACTTCTCATTCTGGGTGGTTATAACCACCTTTAATTAATCTGGGGGACGACTTCTCATTCTTCCTATTACAATTAGGGTTTGACCAATCCGCAAAAGGGGATTTGGTAATTTACAATACTAGACATGATCAATCCGTAAAAGGGGATTGATCTAATGAATAATACATCAACAATAAATAGAATACTCTTTGCAGTTACAATATTTCAACACTCCCCCTTAACAAGAAGGGTATTCTACAACAGCATCGAGCGAGAGAGAGGAAAACATCATCAACAACATCTTGGAACACTGACTGACGTATCTATCAATCATCATAAGTTTTTCTCATCATCAATATCATCATTCTCAACAAAGAGCTAGAATGGTATCATCATCTGCATCAACATGGATTAGTACAAAAACTAATACATCATCATCACAACATGAGGCTGGTCACATCATCATAGCACGAGGTTGGCACATCATCACAGCATGAGGCTGACACATCATCACAATAGTCAAGCTGGCACATCATCACATAAATTAAGTTGACACATCATCACAACAATTAAGTTGGCACATCATTACAACAATTAAGCTGGCACATCATCACATCAATTAAGTTGGCACATCATCACAACAATTAAGATGACACATCATCACAACACAAGGTTGGAACATCATCATAGCACAAGGCTAGAACATCATCATAGCACGAGGTTGGCACATCATCACATCAGTTAAGCTAGCACATCATCACAACAATTAAGCTGGCACATCATCACAACAATTAAGCTGGTACATCATCACAACAATTAAGCTGGCATCACAACACTATGTGGGCATAACACTACTCCCCCTTTCGAGGGAGGTCCTTTCGGAGTATACCAAGCTTATCTCAAAAGTGCTCAAACTTTACATGAGATAGAGGCTTGGTCAACACATCAACAACCTGTTCATCCATGCTAACATATTGGAGCTTTATGGCTCCTCTCTACACCATGTCACATATGTAATGATATCAGATCTCTATGTGTTTTGACTTGTCATGAAATACATGATTCTATGTCATCTTTATGCAGCTCTGGTTATCACATAGGATCATGGTTGCTTCCATCTCTAAGTCAAATAGACCTGTCAACAACTTCTGAAGCCATATGGTTTCACAGCTGGAAAAACATGTAGAAATGTATTCTTCTTCTGCTGTGCTGAGAGAAATGATTGATTGCTTCCTATTCCTCCATGATATCATGGTTGATCCCAGTCTGAAATAACATCTTGAAGTGCTCTTTCTGTCAGAGACACTTCCAGCTCAATCTGAATCAGTGCACCCACTCAGTCTCAATTCATGACCTCCATCATAACTGAGACCACAATCTAATGTACCCTTAAGGTACCTCATCACATGTTTTGCAGCAACTAGGTGAACATGTCTGGGTTCTACCAGAAATTGACTCAAAGTGTTCACAACAAAACATATATCTGGTCTGGTGTTCATCATATACATTAGCAATCCAATGATCTATCTATACAATGTGACATCAATCAATTCTGATGAAGTGTCGACCAGAAGCTTCAACTTTGTTTCCATGGGTGTATTCATGGACTTGCACTCCAACATATCAAATCTCTTCAAGATTTCAACTGCATACTTCCCTTGGTTAAGGAAGATTCTCTCTGGGCTCTGCCATACCTCAAGACCTAAGAAATAATGCATTATGCCGAGGTCTTTCATCTCAAATTCTGCAGTGATATTCTTCTTACATTTAGTTATGATCTTTTCTTCTCCAGTTAAGAATAAGTCATCTGCATAGAACAACAATATAATTGGCTCATCATTCATAACCTTGAAGTAGAGGTTAGAATCAAATTTACTCTTGGTAAATCCCAAGCTCGTCAGAAAACTTTCTATCCTTCCATACCAAGCTATAGGATCTTTCTTTAATCCGTACAGAGCCCTCTTCATCTTGCAGACATGAGTCTTCTTGTCTTCAACTTCAAATCCTTGAGGTTGTTCTATATACACTTCTTCTTCAATGACACCATTTAGGAAAGTTGTCTTTACATCCATATGGTGTAACTTCCACTTCATCTTAGCTGTAAGGGCTATGATGGTTCTGATCGAAGTGTATCTGGCTACCGGAGAAAATGTCTCTTCATAGTCAATGCCTTCCTTTTGAGAAAATCCACGAGCGACAAACCTTGCTTTATACTTCTCAATACTTCCATCAACAACATGTTTTATTTTGAAAATCCATTTGGAAGATACCACATCCTTTCTCTTCGGTCTAGGAACTATTTCCCATACATCATTCTTTATAATGGATTGGTATTCTTCTGTCATGGCATTTTCCCATTCTTTCTTTTGAATGGCTCTTTCAAAGCAGGTAGGCTCCTTCTCTAAGAGATCACACATCAAAGCCATATAACTAAAGAATGGCTTAGGTCTCTTCACTTGTCTCGTGGTTCCTTTGGGGACACCATACTTCTCTCCATATTGAATGAGTTCCCTTTCCCAAGATGGCTTTCTCTTGTGGGATATTTTCATCTGGGGAGGTTCTTGAAATTATACTATGTCATGATCTTCTAGAATTTCCTCATCTGGGAGCTACAGGTTCCTCTTCATATACTTCTTCAAGATGGCATCTTCTTGATTTCTCTAGTGTTGCATTTTCATCAAAGGTCACATCCCTGTTGATATCAATATGATGGTGACCTGGTATATAAACTCTCAAGGCCTTGGAGACCTCATAGTATCCAAAAAATATTCCCTTCTTTCTTGAAGGGTCCAGCTTGGTTCTCTTCTCTTTTGGAATATGTACAAATACTGGGCAGCCAAATATTTTGATATGGTTTACTTCTGGCTTCTTTCTGGAGAACATCTCTTCAGGGGTCTTGAACCCAAGTGCACTATGGGACCATTTGTTTTGTACATATACTGTTGTTTTTGTTTCTTCTTCCCATAAGCACATTGGAAGATCTTGATCATGGATCATGGTCTTCACTGCTTCCATTATAGTTCTGTTCTTTCTTTCTGCTACACCATTTTGTTGAGGATTGTAAGGAGTGGTGATCCCCCTCTTAATCCTGACATCTTTTCAATAGTTTACAAAATCTTTTGAGGTGTATTCTCCTCCATTATATGACTTGAGTATCTTGATCTTTCTTTTAGAAAGATTCTCTATCAAGGCTTTGAATTCCTTGAACTTACTGAACACTTCATCTTTTGATTTCAAAAATTAAACCCAGGTTTTACAAGAATAGCCATCAATAAAAGATACATAGTATACATACCCACTAATGGAGGATGATGGAATTGGGCCACACACATCTGAGTGAATGAGTTCTAAGACTCCGTCTGCTTTACTGTCTCTCTTCAGAAAAGGGTTCTTGATGTTTTTCCCTTGTGCACATCCATTGCACACACCTTCATGGTTAACCTTGAGTTATGGTAGAACTGCGACTGCTTTGCATACATATGGTAATGCCTTGTAGTTGATGTGGGCTAATATTCTATGCCAAAGTTCACATGGATTCTTAATGGCATGGGTCATGGTTGCTTCTAAGTGGCCCTTTAGCTTATACAAGACACCTTCTTCTTTTCCAATAATGATTACTTATTTCATGGTTTTTCCTTTAGCCCACATAAGAAAATCTCCATCTATAAAGGCAACTCTGAAGCCTTTCTTTTCTAAATATGATATCGAGAGTAGGTTCTTTTTCAAACCTAGTACATAGAGTACATCCTTCATCTTCATCGGAGTCCCTGAATTCAGCTTGTAGTTTGATTATCCTACTCCCTTGATAGGGTATTGATAATCATCTCCAAGTGTAACTTTTTGAGAAAAATTCTTTTCTAAAAGGAAAGAGAGAATATCTCTTTGGCCTGTCATGTGCTTGAAAGAACCACTATCAATGAGCCAAGTGTCCTCTACAGGTGATATTGATCCTAAGAGGGCCGAGATTAAGACATAGTCTTCAATTCGTTCTTCTATCATATTCGTGGGTGGCTCTTCATCTTCAACTGCATGGGCATGACGCCTTTAGTTTTTCCTCTTGTATTATCCTCGTTTAGCTGGAAAATGTCTCGCAATATGTCCCAACTTGTCACAATGGTAGCATTGGTAAGATGAGAAGTCTCTTTCTTTTCTTTGTCCTTTCTTCTAGAATCTCTTAGGTTGAGATTCTTTATGTATGAATTGTTTTTGGGGGTGAGACTCTTTATGAGTTTATTTCTAGAAGTAAGATTTCTTTCTTCCTCCTTTAGTGTGAGTGGCTAGGGCTTGATCTTCATCTCTTGATAGTAAATGTTCTCGGTTAGCTACTGTTGATTCTGTTTGAATACATTCTTCCCAAAGACTGTCAAATTTTAGTTTCTCCATTCTGTCACAGACAGTTTGGATGAATGCATCCCACGGTTTTTTGAGACCATTAACGGGTGTCATTATGAGTTTTTCTTCGTCTATAGTATCTCCAATTGCTTCTAGTTGTTCTTTGAATTAAGATATTCTGGAGAAATATTCCTGGATCGATTCTCCTTTCTGCATGCTTGTATTCTTGATTTGAGTTCTTAGATTCATCTTCTAATTTATGTTCTTTCCTTCATATAACCTAGTTAGGGCCTCAAACATTTATTTTGGAGTCTTATTTGAAGACACTTGAGGAATCAAGTTATATTTGATAGAATCCACAATGATTCGTTTGTCCCTAATTATGTCCTTTTGATGTTTTTCTTTATCTATAGCATCAACGGGTTCTGGTAGTTCTTTGACGAATATTGCTAGGTCATTCTCTTCAAGAATGAGCGCAATCCTATACTTCTAGGCACGAAAGTTTTCCACACCTTCTAGCTTGTCAACAAGTTTAGTGTTTGAAGACATCTTTTACCTGGAGATAGGAAAAAGACCAAAAAATGAAAATGCTCAAAATTAAATTTTGAACTTACCAGTGTTATTGGATAAATCGGTAAGTGCAGACACTAACTGATCTCCCTAGATCCACCTAGAT
>JZKD02S1857446.1:372371-400236 GCA_000966675.3 Picea glauca | reverse complement strand
CTCCTTTATCCTTTTCCTTTCTTAAGTCAACTTAAAAATATAACTTTTAGCTTCTTGACTTTTTCCCCCCTTCAGTGTGAGACTATGACCTAGTGGGGGTGCCCAGGCCACTGAGCCTCCTCCTCACCTCTCTAAGAGGTGGGGGACATTACAACTTCTCTACAATTAATCTCCAGTTTATTAACCAGGTACTTTGCCCAGTTCATCCATTGTACCTCTGTGCACTTTCCTGTGAAGTCAACTACGAAGCCTTATACTTGTGTTGGTCAATTCTTACGTACTAGCTTCCCTGTGATTAGTTGGCATGTGAGGCGCACTGTGCCACTTTCAATAGAATCTACCTTTTATCCTCTCGCACCTTTCTCAACATTTCCATAGGCCTCTTTTATCTTCTATACAAGAGCGTGGTCTGTGGTCTTTCTAGGAGAGTACTCTCGTGGATCAGGGCTCTGCATGCTAAGTCTGGTGATCCTATTGATCAAGGCTAGATCAATAGTTATGCGGAGGTATAACCACAGGTATCCTCCGTGGTAACTTACGAGTAGTAACTTTACACAAGCATTCACCTCCTGGTGTCTGCCGAAGTGCGGTATTTTCATAACGTTTAGCAGAGTAGACTATGTGAGGTTCATCATCCATTGTTGCAGGATGAGCTTCGAGTTCTTTCCCTTAGTTCACGTCAAGTAATTATATGGGGCAAGCATGCTATAAAATTTATGGTCCCCTAGGTTGAAGTCACAAAACTTCAACGCTGTAACCTTGTCTTGATCTGCACAGTAGGTGCGTACTCCCTTCGGTAAATATGCAGTTACTAGGGTATATTCAAAATCTCTAGGTACATTGTCCCTGTTAATTTCACCACTCAGAGGGAGTATGTAAGCTGGTAGAATGAATGGCACTAACTTTGTGTTGGCTATGTCATTCTTATGGTTAGTTCTCCTCTCTGTGTTGGCTCGATATGTTCCAGCTCGAGTAGTCGACGGGGAGGCTTGCACTCCTCTCGTCAATGAGGCTTGGACTTCTGTGGACATTCTTCTTTCCAATATGACTCTCTTAGTCATTAAATCTAGAAGGACTTTTGTGATGGATTCCTCAAGCACAGTGAGCTCGTCGGACATATGCACTTGGGAAAGATAAGCAGGGTCATGATGATCTCAAAACACTGCACTAGGGTGAATGATCTGCTTACAATGATCACTGTATACAATTACAAGTTTTGTGGGCTTTGAGTTTTTAGTTGGCAAAATTGTTCTTCGGGCACGACACGATGAGCTAAATAGGAAATTCATCAACGGTCTAGTTGCAATGGGTATGAAGCTTTTGTGAACATTGATCCATCCATTATGGCACGGTCCAATGGTATAGTGGTGATCCTTTAATGCTTTTATGTCCGTTTGGGGCAGAAGTTGAACGTGTATATCGGTCCAATGGCTATATTGTTGTGTCATGGTGAAGTGCCAGATATTGTTGTCCTGATATCTCAACGAAGCTCAATTCCTATGATTTTTCTTTCTGCGAAGTTTCCTCTGGAAATTTCTGTAACTTTTCGATCTTGGCTCTCTTCTTACTTAGCTTCCTAGACTTCTTCCCAGTGAGCTTCGTCTCAGTCATCCTCTTTCCATTTTGATTCTTGTCTTTTCTCAACATAGTCACTTTGTGATGTTGAGGTACTTTCTTCAGATCCAAGGGTAATACTCCTTCATCATGTGGATTAGGTATTTCAGTCTTTGGTGGTTCCTCTAATGCTCTTATAGCTTCCACATCCAGGTTCCTGGTATTGAACAATTGAGATATGTTCTCTTGTTCTTCCATCAAGTAGGTGATCCTTCTAGTCATAAATTTCATGAGTTATTGCTTCTTTTGTTCTAGGACTTCCTTTTCTTCTTTTCTCCAGATCTGGTCTTTTTCAATCTAGATATTGCCTAACAAATCTAGAATGGGGCATGGTCCTCAATAAATCTAATGACTTCGAACTCTGCCTCTGTTGAAGATCCATGGGTACTCATAGCTATCTGGGTAATTCTACCACATAGGGTTACCATGTTTTCCTTTAAACAACCCTATTCTTCCTAGTGAAGGAACCATAGCAGGCCTTACTAGGGTTTCCCAAGTACTTTTTGTCATAATGTTCATTTTTGTTCCCTCATCTAGAGCATAGTTGATGTCGAGTTATCTTATTCTTACTTTTACTTTCTCTTTTTCTTTGAAGATCTCTGACAAACTGGCATCGTTATGTTCATCTAGGGTTTCTTTCATTTTCAGTAACATGATCTCTGATTCTTTCTGGGGTTCTTCTATAATCTTAGTCTCTTGACCTTTTTCCATATTCAACTTTTCAAGTCTAGTAATCATTCTAGGGAAATCCAGTACTTCATGGTCCATAGCCTTACAACAGAGGCAACTAGGGTTTCTCCCAGGGAATTCCTTAGTAAGATGTGCTGGTATTCTACAACTATAACAAAGAGTTAATCTTCTCTTTCTCTTCCATGATCCCCAACTTTTCTTGTGCTGCGCGCTAGGATCATGATGGCTAGCTTGCCAAAAATTATTTCTAAGATTCTGCATCCATTGGCTAGTCCAAAAATTATTTATATGCATAGGTATAACATATATTTCATTATTCTTATCATATCTATTCATATGAAACGTTCTTTCATCTAACAATGCCCTAGTTTTCAAGCTAGGACAAAATCTATCAAGCATACCTAAATCCATACTTTAGAAAAAAAAATGTTCACTTCTTTTTCTTCTATAGATTACAAACCTTCTAGATCTAAGAAATTTTAACTATTCTTACCTTTATCAGAGCACAAAGCTTACAGATCTTACCTCTTTCTGTAGATCTGACTTAGAAACTTCCACTTTAACCTTTATTAGAGCACAAAGTGTTCAGATCTGACTTATTTTCTTCAGATCTGTCCTTCCTTCTTCAACATAGAGATTTTCGGATCAAGTGGATCACTGCGCACTAGGGCACAGGTCCATGCACAGATATTTTACAATTTCAGGACGGACTTTCTGCACAAAACTTCTTCTTCCTCAGTTCCCAACAGTCACAGTTTTAGGTACTAGAAACATAACCATTTGTTGGCATAGGGGTAGACCCAAGGTTCAACAATTCAACAACGCACCAACAAAACCCTAACTACCATCCCTTTCCGCAACACCCGCGAAGTAGATGAAGTCTCACCCGAGGTAGAGGCAGGGGTAGTTTCAAGACTCAGGTGTCTACAACCTTAGTTGGGACATAGATCTGTGATTCTAGCACTTAGCAAACACTTTAGCATATATCATTCATCATTATTTAACCCTCATGGCACTCCGCATATGGCACAGAGCATCACAACATTCGCTTAGATCTAGGTTAAGTTAGCACTTAGCAATAGAAAAATAGGTCTAACACTCAACACTTTCATATATGTCAGATCTACATCCATACATCTAAGAGGAACAAAGAAAAGTAGATCTATATAAGTATATCATAGAAAATAATATAGCATAATCATATCAAAGCACAACACATGGAAAGAGACAAATGCATTAGGTCGAAGCAAAGAGCACAACACATAGGTTTTCCATGGTTCACCCCCACCCTGGGGCTATGTCCACAAAGTCTTCTTCTTCTTTATTAGCTTTGGTCAATCTGATTACAACACAGAGCTCAAACTTGTACTCTGCATAGGACAGGAGATATGCGCGCACCTTGCCAGATCCTCCTTCCCTGAGTAGATCTAGCATAGAGCCTCCTCCTTCCCCAAGTAGATCAAAGGATAGATTTTAGAGAAGCTACAAAATTGAGGCAGAACAAGGTTTTTGCAGGTGTATGGATTTGTATGCAGGTCATAGTGGTGATAGTCGCATACATGTGTGGGTCACAGTGGTGACAGTCACGTACATATGCAGGTTGCAGTGGCAACAGTCACATACAGGGTCATATAGGATAGTACATGATATTTTTAGCACAGGGTTATTAGATCAAATCTTCACGTCGATGTTTTGAAGGAGAGAGGAATACATCCTTTGGGACACAATGGTGAACACATTGAATATTGATGACATATTGGAAGGAGAAACAATCTTTTAGGTGTGCAAGGAAAGGGTTATTATTCTATTAGAGGAGAATGACCTCAAAGAGTATATTGAGGTTGTGGTTGCAAGTCCTAATGATTTGTAGGAATTGGCAACTCACAAGAAGAAGGAAGTGAAGGCTAAGTGGATGTTGCTAGAATCTATAAAGGAACACTTAATATGTAACATCCATGGTATCCCAGGCCGAGAAATGACACTTTAAAACTTCTCATGCTATAATACCAAATTGTAACATATCCAGCCTTAGACCGATGGGCTATGCCACACATAAAATCTTATGTAATTGTATATATATAAAATTTAAGAAGACAATTATATTACGTAAATACACATATTCATGTGGAAATAACAATAAACATATACATGCAACATACACAAGAAACACCTCATAAACATAAACACATAAATAAATACACAACATGTGAATTAACACACAATTGATACTTATCTTTGTCAGAAGACCACCAACTACATGCAGACCTTCCACGATCCTCCCGACCTTAGAACACGCTACTAAGAACTCCCAGCAATGGTTCACCCTTGAGTTGGGACTAAACTCCACCTAGGTAAAGGGGTTTCTAACTAGGTTGAGGCAGCATGGAAAACAAGAAATATTTCATCCCAGGTGCCAACTCAAACTAACAACCTACAACTTCTCATTCCCCACATGCATGTCCCACCCCATGAAGTGTGCCCCTTCTCTGCTCAATAGTCCTTTGGTTGCCCCGCTTCCCTTCCAGGGCTTCAACAACATGCTAGACAGGAAGTCTCAGAGAACTATAGCTACAGTTGGGCTACCTCAGAAAATCACTTCTCCATCAATTCTCTCACTTGGAGAGAGCTTCTCATGGGCCTAAAAACCTACCTCTTCAATCCACGGGCCTGACAATCCACCTCTTCAATCTAGCTCTTAAGTCAACCAGGGACAGGTTCAGGTGAAGGCCACAACTGAATTCAAGTATGGAACAGGTGATGGAAGCAACCAAATTTAGGCGAGGAATAGTACAAGATCGAGTAAGGTACAATATGGCTCAGGTAAGGAACAAGTGTGTTGTGCCTAACAAGAAGGTATGATTATTTCTCCATGAATGCGTGCCAGAGGGAGAGGTCGATTGATGGAGAGAAAATTGGCTCCATCATGAATGCATTAGTCAATGGGAAGAATGGTTAAGTGCGTGAATGAGTCAATCCCCCCTGAAGTGGACTAATTTCCCCCACATATATTTTATTGCGCCCTTGATGACACATGGATCTCAAGGAGTTGTTTTCTCTCCACTTTTGATTCATTCTCTTTCCCATAATAACTTAGGATAAAACAATTATCCTCTCCATAGTATTTAGGAATAATATTATAATATTCCCTTGGAGATAAGCCCTCTAACTTAGCCCCTTTCCTAAGCTCTTAGCCCCCCCTTTTCATTTTCCCAGTGGATTTGAGTCCCCCGTACTCTTTTATCATGGTCAATCTACATTAAAAGATGTATTTTATTAATGCTATGAGTGTTTACATATACAAAATTAGGCTCACTGACCTTTAGCATCTAGGCTCTCCGATCTAATCATCACATAAGCCTTATTACTTATAATAACCTAGCTCACCAGCCTATAAAACATATTTACAATTTCAAATAGGGCTCGGTCTTGGGGTATTACATTCCCCTCCCCTTATTTATGCAATGTCCTCAGTGCATATATATACACATTTACCACCAACATTTCAAAAACTTTCAAAAAGATGTGGGTATGATCCCCGTGTAGCATCCTTGTGCTCCCAAGTTGCATCCTCAGGACTGTACCAGGTCCATTGGACCTTTACTATCTCTATGGATCGATTATGGAGCTTCTTGATCTTCTGGTCCAGTATGCACACTAGATGCACCTGAAAAGTGCCTTCTTGCTCCACCTGAGTCACATTCCAATCAATAACATGATTATAATCAGGTATATACTTTTTGAGAAATGATACATGGAATACATTATGAATACAAATTGATGTAGGTAATGAAAGCATATAAGATATAGGCCCAATTCTCTCCCGGGTTTCAAATGGCCCACAATAATGAACTACCAACTTTGAACAATTTCCCAACTCCAAGGAACTTCTGTTGGATTTTACTTTCAAGAATACATGGTCACCCACTTTAAATTCCCTGTGAGTTATTCCCTTATCAATGTATATTTTCTTCCTACCTTGAGCAACGTTTAAATTCTTCTTTATTTTCGACATATGCTCTTCCATTTCCATGAGCAAATCTGACCCAACCACTACTCTATCTATTGGGTTGTCCCAGCTTTACAGGTGTGTTGCACCTTCTTCCATAAAGTGCCTCAAATGGGATCATATTTAGAGATGCTTGGTACCCATTGTTATAAGAAAACTCTACCAAGTGTAGGTAGTCTTCCCATTTTTATGGTTTATCCATCACATACATCCTCAACATATCCTCAATCACTTGATTCACCCTCTCTATTTGTCCATTTGATTCTGGATGATAAGTTGTGCTAAAATTCAAATTCGTTCCAAATCCTTTCCAGAAATTTGTTGTAAAATTTGGATCTCTTTTAGAGACAATTGTCTTGGGTATACCATGCAATTGAGCAATTTATTTCATGTAAATATCAACAACGTTGGTTTCCTTGTGAGTGATATTCACTGGAATAAAATAGGTATCTTTAGTAAGCTTGTCCACCACTACCGTGATAGAATCATGTTGCTTTCTTGTTTTGGGTAGTTTGGTGATGAAGTCTTTTGTTACCACTTCCCATTTCCACTCAGGAATGGGTAATGGATGCATCAAACCAACTGGGTGTATATGCACAAACTTGACCTTTTGACACTCCAAACATTTGGCAATGTACTCAACAACTTATTTCTTCATGCCTGGCCAATAATATTGGCTCTTGACAGCTGCAATAGTTTCCTAATACCTTGGGTGTCCAACATAAGGTACATTATGCATTTCTCTCAATATCAAAATTTTCAATTCTTGGTAATTTGGTACCTAAATTCTGCTTCTGTACATGAGAATTTCATCATTTCCCAGCTTGTAGTCTTCATTTTTATGTTGTAAAATACATTGTTGTAATTTTTCCATTAATTCCATGTATTGCAAATATAATTTTGCAGCCTCTAAGATTTTGTCTTTCAAATTGGATTGGTACATGCTAATGGTTGTAGCATGCAACTCATTAACTCTTATGTTGAGTGCATCAACCACCTTGTTCTCTTTCCCTTTGATATGCTTTATATCAAAGTCATATTCACTGAGAAATTCCAACCACCTGCTTTTCCTGGAATTTAGAGTTGGTTGTTCAAATAAATATTTTAGACCATTATGGTCTATCCTCAGCTCAAACCTTTTCCCCATGAGGTAGTGCATCCACTTCTTCAAGGCATGAACTATGGCTTCCAAATCCAAATCATGAGTGGCATAATTCCTTTCATGGACCTTCAACTTACTTGATTCATAACATACAACATACCCATTTTGACTTAGGACTCCACCTAGTCCTTATTTACATGCATCTGTGCATACAATGAAATCTTCCTTTGGATCAGGAATCCTTAGTATTGGAGCATTGGTTAATAATTGCTTCAAGTGTTGTAAACTCTTTTCACACTCCAATGTCCATTGAAACTCCACTCCCTTATTTTTCAAGGAAGTGATCGGGTGTGCAATCTTTGAAAATCCCTCATTAAATATTTTGTAGTAGCCTGCAAGGCCCATGAAGGATCTAACTTATGTCATATTCTTAGGTGTTAACCATCCTCTAATGGCCTCAATCTTTTCAAAATCTACTATTATCCCTTCCTCTGATATGATATGCCCCAAATAATGAATTTGGTTTTGATCAAATGTGCACTTGCTCAATTTGGTATACAATTGATGCTCCCTTAATACCTGTAGTACCATCCTCAAATGTTGCTCATGCTCTTCTTCTAACTTAGAATATATAAGAATATCAGCCAAAAATAAAATGAAAAAATTATCTAAGTATTCTCTGAAAATACCATTCATTAAACACATGAAGATAGTTGGTGCATTTGATAACCGAAATGACACCACTGTGAACTCATAATGTCCATACCTTGTTCTGAAAGAAGTCTTGTTGATGTATTCATATCTAATTCTTACTTGATGATAACCAAACCTGAGATCAATCTTGGAGAATATTTTTCCGTTATTCAATTGATCAAATAGGTCATCAATCCTTGGCAAAGGATACTTATTCTTCACAGTTACCTTGTTCAATTGTATGAAGTCCATGAAAAGTCTCAATGTTTTGTCCTTATTATTCACAAATAATATTGGGTCACCCCAAGGTGACACACTTGGGCATATATACCCCTTCTTCAGAATCTCTTCAAACTGCATTTGCAACTCCTTCAATTATGGTGTACTCATCTTGTAAGGGGTCTTGGATACTAGAGCTACTCCAGGAATCAGATTAATGGATAATTCAATATTTCTTTTAGGGGGTAATCCTAGTATTTCTTTAAATACATCCTCAAAATCCTTTAGGAATGCATAATATTCAATATTTGACACCTTATCCTTTGTTTTTTCTTCTATATGAGCTGCAAATATTTGACATCTTTTTCTGTAACATTTATTTAGCTGCAATGCTGAGATTTATCTAATAGTTACTTCCCTGGGAATTCCCTGTATTGACCTTAGGTTCCCTTCCTCATCCCAACAAGTAAATTCTTTATTATAACAGTCTATGATAACATGGTGTTGGTCCAACCAATCCATACCAATTAGATAGTCATAGGAACCTAAAGGAAAAATGTTCAAATCTTCCCTGGTGCTCAGTCCATTCATATCCATTGAACATGATTTAACCATCTCATTAAATTTTCTTTTGGCTCTAGTAGCCAGTTGCACCAACCAATATTTTCCATACTTGCTTCTTGGAAAATGAAATCTTTCCACAATATTAGGATCTATATAAATATGACTAGCTCTTGAATCAATTAAAATTGCAATGGTTTGGTTGTTGATCATAGCTTCCACTTCGATCATATGTGAATGAAACTTAGCTTGCTTGTTTTCCATGGCTGCATAGATCCTGGGTACATTCATGCCCATATCCTCCACTATTTTAGCTTGTTGTACATTGTTAACAACTCTCCCTTTTTCACCTCTATGAGGACAATCTATATATTTTTGATCTCCCTTACAACCCCAACATTGAATAGGTGGATACCTTGACCTTCCCCCCCCCTATTTCAATAATTTTGGGTTCTCTAGAAGTTTCCTGTCCCTGAGGACTATTTTTGAAGAATGGTGGCTTAGTCCCCTTCTTCCTCTATTCCATCGTGTATTTCTTCTTGACTTTCCAAGATTTTTGGAAAGTTGGATTTCCTTTTTGCTGATCATATATGCATTTAGCTTGCCTTATGGTCTCCTCCAAATTTTTGGGATCATCATATTGTATCTTGTCACTGATGAATAATGGCATCCCACTCAAATACCTCTCAATCTTAATTGTCTCATCCTTGATGAAAGAGACATAATTTAGCAGTTCTAAAAACCTTCTTTCATATTCATCGATGGTCATACTCCCAATCTTGAGTTCAAAGAACTCCTTCATTTTCTTTTCATGTTATCTCTTAGTCAAGTATTTATTTTGAAAATACTTATTGAATTCCTTCAAAGTAACATTCTTCTCTTTAATGTGGTGCACCTGCACAAGTTGGTCCCACCACATAGATGCCTTTCCCTTGAGCTGGTAGATAGCAATTCTTCCTTCTTCATGCGAAGAATAATTATGTAATTGAAAATAAATTCTCATGCCAAGCAACCATGTCTCGACATCTTCATCCTTATGCTCACCTTCAAATGTAGGAGGCTTGATTTTGTTCATTTCTCCTTGTAGCTCATCCACCCCATTCCTCTTCTTATGCTTCCTGACAGGGGATGTACTTGAGCTCTTGTTTTCTCTCCTATTGTAATGCCTTGGGGAGTGATGGTGATGTCTGCTATCACTTCTTGTTCTTCCTCTCACATCAGGAGACTGGTGACTTCCTGATTTTCTTAAGTCATTCTCCTTATCAATCTTCTTTTCTATTTTTTCTAAGACTTTTATTAACTTTATATTGAAGTCCTCATGTTGCTCCTTGGCTTTCATAATCCTTTCATTATCATCTTTATAGATTTTCACATCCTTTTGCATATTTTTAATGGGCTCTACCAAGTTCATGTTTTCTTCCTTTCCTTCCCCATATCCATTTGATTTTTTTCCTTCATTACACATATGGACATCCATCCCTATGATCTCATCTTCTTGGTTGTAATACCCCTGTGTAACTTCCATGATTCTACACTATGTGTTGATCTTGATATGATCTAGTAGTTGTTAATTCTGCAAAATGTGCAGCCAACTGAACTTTGTTAGGTTGATTGCTTTAACAAATTCATGAAATTATGCTCAATTCTGGTTCCATAATACATCATAATTTTTTCTTCTGATTTTCCTGAAAATTACATGCCCAGGTCAATTTTTTGAGTGAGCATTTATAGTCTAATGTTAAATATCTTTCCAATGCCTGCTTCCTTACTCAATTATGAGTTTTGAGCAAAACGTTATGAATATTTGAAAATTTTTCTTCCTGGGAGATGATCCCTGTACAATTGTTCTTCTTCTTCAAAGACGAAATGACTCTTGTATTCATGTTGGATCCTCTTTCTAGGTTCACAAGATCCTGTGATTTCTCTCCAATGTAGGTTTGTACAATTCAAAAATATACACGCTTCTTCTCTAAGCCCTTTTCTTCCTTCAAAATAAAAAATTCAGGCACTAGCCCCCTTTTACTTCAACCAAAACTTCATATGGTCACGAGCTATGATCAAGTTCTTAGTTGAAAGGTGCTTATCTGGAGCTTCGGGACTTTGGGGCTCTAGAACTTTAGGCTTTGGGGGTTTCTCCTTCAATGTATCCCATTTTCCCCGAATGTTGAATTGGAAAACTCTTGAATGGTACCTCTTCGGAGCTTCGAGGCTCCGGTGCTTAGGAAATTCGGGCTTTGTAGGTTCTTCCTACACCCTGCAACATTTCCTCTGAATGTCAAAGTGGCTAACTCCATGAATGATGCATCTCTGGAGTTTCAAGACTTTGGCGCTCTGAAGCTTCAGGCTTTGGAGTATTTCTCAACACTACCCCACATTTCCTCTGAATGCCTAATCTCCAAACTTCTGGGGTCTCATTAGAAACTACACACCAGAGAGTTCTACATGGAAAAAATATGGAGATAACACGTGGCCCAACCTATGGGTGACACATATCAAGTTCCAATTAGAAAAAAAAGTCTGTGAAAAAAATGAAACAAGATGAAATGTGGCACACATAATGTGGGTCCATGTCACCCTAGGTGACATCAACATGCCACGTCACTCCAACACTCTAGAACTTCAAGACTTCGGGCTTCAGAGGATCTCTCACCATAACGCTTCAAGACTCCTAAACGTTGAACCGAAGAATCTTTCAAACCATCTCTCTCTAGAGATTTACTACTTTAGTGCTATGGAACTTTGGGCTTCGAAGAAATTCTTAGCATAACACAACAAATCTCCCAAAATTTGAACTTCCAAACTCCCGAACAAGTGCTCCCCGTAGCTTCACTACTTCAATGCTCTGGATCTTCAGGCTTTGAAAGATTCCACACCAGCACACTTTAGAACTCCCGAATGCCAAATTTTCGAACATACGCTATTTGCAGCTTCATAAATTCGGGCTTCAGAGGTTTCTTCTACAACACATCTAAAAACTCCCGAACATGGAACTTGTGAACTCTTGAACTGGTGCTCCCCTGCATTTCGGGACTCCAGATCTCCAGGTATTCGAAACTTCGGGCTTTGGGGAACTTCCAAACATAACACCACTAAACTCTCGGATTTCGAACTTCCAAACTCTTGAACAATTGCAAAACTGTGGACACGTGTCCCCCATCTGAGAACGATTTAGATTGACTTCGGACTTCAGGACTTTGGGGAAATCTTCTCGAAGTGACACAAGGAATAAAAATATCAAATGCCATATATTTGATAATTTGTAGACACATGTCCCAGACAATGTATGGTCCATATTTACTCTGATACTTCATAGCTTTGGGGCTTCGGGGAACTCTCAACAAAATACTACAAATTTCTCAAATTCCGAATTAGAAAATAATCGCTAATCTACAAACATATGTCCCCAAACATGAATGGTCTAGATTTACTCCGAAGTTCGGGATATTTTCTTCCTTGCAACTTAAGGACTCCCTTCTCCCCTAGTGTCAAACCTCCAAACTGTTGTGCGATCTATGGCTCAAACTCGCTCACGCGCAGATCTAATGGTTAAGATTTGATCTTCTCCACTGTGCCTCACCTCTTGATCTATACTTGATCCAACAACCCAGATTTGTACTTGGCCAAATCTAATGGTCAAGTACTCCTCATAGTGATCTATGATGTAGATTCACTCTGGGACTTTGTAGCTTCAGGGATTTTACCTCCTTTTTATCAAAGACTTAAAACTATCAAAGTAGTAAAGTTTGAAGGACTTGATTTTTTATTTTCCATGTTCCTTCTCCAGATTTGACGGTTGTGAAGGATTCATACCTTTCCAAACAGATCTAATGGCCTAGGCCAAATATCGTGGCCAAAATCAATTACCATTGTGGTTTCCCAAACCACTACACCTCTTGAGCTTTCAAACACAGTTAAGGTGTGCTCTCAGCGCTTTCCTAGCACTCATGGACACTCTGTAACTTAAAATTTGGCCATTTCGACAATGATTCTCTATGAAAAATTTGCCTCAATATCCACTTACATGGCCCATCTAGGCCCAGTGTTGAAAACTGGAGCTCTGATACCAAATTGTAACATCCCCAGTCTCCCAGGCCAGGAAATGACACTTTAAAACTTATCATGCTTTGATACCAAATTGTAACATACCCATCCTTAGACCGATGGGCTATGCCACACAAAAACTCTTGTGGAACTGTGTATATATATATATATATATATATATATATATATATATAATTTAAGAAAACAATTATATTATGTAAATACACATATTCATGTGGAAATAACCATAAACATATACATGCAACATACATAGGAAAAACCTCATAAACATAAGCACATGAATAAATACACAACATGTGAATTAACACACAATTGATACTTATCTTTGAAAGAATACCACCAAATTCAGGTAGACCTTCCACGATCCTCCCAGCCTTAGACCATGTTGCTCAGAAATATCAGTAGTGGGTCACCCCCGAGTTGGGACTAAGCTCCACCCAGGTAAAGGGATTTCTAACCAAGTTGAGGCAACATATACAACAAGAAGGATTTCATCGCAGATGCCAACTCAAACTGATAGCCTACAACCTCTTATTCCCCACATGCCTATCCCACCCCAGGAAGTGTGCCCCTTCTCTTCTCAACAGTCCTTCGGCTGCCAAAATTTACTTCCAAGGATTTAGAAATAGGTCAGACATGAAGCCTCATAGAACTATAATTGTAGTTGGGCTCCCTCAGAAAATCAGTTCCCCAACAATTCTCTCACTTGGAGAGAGTTTCTCATGGGCCTGACAACCCACCTCTTCAATCCACAGGCCTGACAACCCGCCTCTTCAATCCTACTCTTAATTCAACCAAGTATTGGTTTAGATGAAGGACACAACTGAATTTGTGTATGGAACAAGTGATGGTAGCAACCACATTTAGGAGAGGAACAATACAATCTTGGGTAAGGTATAGTATGACTCATGTCAGGAACAGGTGTGTTGTGCCTAACAGGAATGTACGGTTATTGCTCCAGGATTGCATGCTAGAGGGAGAGGTCAAGTGATGGAGAGAAAAATGGCTCCATCATGAATGTGTTGGTTAATGGGAAGAATAGTTGAGTGTGTGAATGACTCAGTCCTTGCCAAAGTGGACTAATTTCCACCACATATATTTTCATGCACCCTTGATGACACATGGCTCTCAAGGAGATGGTTTCTCTCCACTTGTGATTCATTCTCTTTCCCATATGAACTTAGGATAAAAAAATTATCCTCACCATAGTCTTTAGGAATAATATTATAATATTCCCTTGGAGATAAGCCCTCTAGCTTAGCCCCTTTCCAAGGCTCTTAGCCCCCCCTTTTCCCTTTCCTAGTGGAGTTTAGTCCCCCATACTCTTTTAGTATGGTCGGTCTACACGTAGTGATGTATTTTATTAATGATATCATTGTTTACATATACAAAAATAGGCTCACTAGCCTTTAGCATCTAGGCTCTTCAGCCTAATCATCACATAAGCCTTCTGACTTATAATAACCTGGATCACTAGCCTATAAAACATATTTACAATTTCCATTGGGGCTTTCTCTTGGGGTATTACATAATACCACACATTGTTGAGAAGCAATGTGTCAAGGAAATGTATGATTCTTTGGTGAGTTTTGGCATAGTGGAAGACCCAGGGTTCAATGCTTAACAACGCACCAACAAAACCCCGACTATCAACCCTTTTGGCAACACTTGCGAAGGAAGCAAAGTCTCACCCAAGGTAGAAGCAGAGGGGGTTACAGGATGCAGATGTCTGTAACCGGGATAAGAGCACTTCGTAGGGTATTTTTTTAATTCTTAGGAAGTGAACATGCATTAGTTTCTTAACCTTATTAACATCGCAAAGCATAATCAAAGAAAGATAATGCACAGTAACAATAACTGATTATGCACCCTGAGCACTTTATCACTTAGCACTGTGAGCTAGATCTAACATTCATTTATGGTTTAACATAAGTAAAATACTTAAGTAAGAAAATATACATTTGTTACACATCATAATCAAAGCACTAAGCAAATTCATAATAGAAATAACACTGCACAAGGAAAACCATGAGACACCAGATATACGTGGCTCACCCCAGGGTGGGGTTACATCCACAAACTGCTTCGGCTCTTTATTATTCACTAAAATTTTACATCCAGTCACTCCTATGCACTAAGACACAGAGTCAAACTTCACTCAATATAGGAGATTTGCGCACTAAGCACTAGATCCTCATTCCTTACCTTCCAAAACTAGGTCAAATGCACAGAGCCAAAATATCTTATCACGACACTTAACACCTTCTACAAAATCATAATCGAGAAAAAATCCTCGACCAGATACATTCCTTTGCACAAAGCACTTCTTATAACTACTACTTTCTACAATACATTCCTCTTTATTTATACTTTATAAGATCTTACAATAAGGCCTAAACATGGGAAAAAACCCATGGGATGACATCTCATAAACCTGGGTGCTCCTACTTCGACCAACGTGTCGAAGTACAAAAGTGGGCCAAAATTGACCAAAGTTTCCCCAAAAACTTGGTCGAGGGCTAACAGGCCCCCAACACTCACCCGTGACTCATCCCGAGTCACTCAGGTTTGGACAATGTTTCTTCAAAAGCCTCGAGATTAACTCGATCTTCCTCAACTTGTTGCCTTTCCTGAGCCTCTTTCTCAGTGAGATCCTAGACGGTTTGCTCTGTAACAGGCCCTTCCAGGAGTTGTTCTACAGCTGCAACTAATTGATATAACTGAGAACCTTGGCTATCGATCTCCGTGAACACCTTGCAGGCTTCATCCTGCACAGGTTGTAGCTTTTGTGTTACTTCCATCACCTTACCCTGGAGGGTAGTGATCTGTTGTTGTACTGTGCATTGATCCTAGGATCTCTTCATTCGTTCCACTACTGTGAGCAGCTTCATTTGTGCTTGCAATGAAAATTCTTTCCACTACACCTCTTGTAACTGAGCCTCTAGCTTCTTTAACTATGGATCCTCAGTGAGGTGTTCATATACTTATACTTTCTACTCTATTTTTGGTAGACTCCTCCCTCTGGTCACGCACCTCCTACAGGGTGCTCGACACTGTTTGGGCCTCCAGTTCAACTATCCTAGCTTGAAACTGTTGGAGGGTCTTTGCAAGATTCTTTACTTGAGCTTTGACATGCTCTTGCTCCTCCTGTTCCAATACTGGTACAAAGAGACATGCTTGGATTACTTCTTCTTTGACCATGGCCTGCTCTGTGAGAAACTGTTCTTTTTCCTTTTGAAGCTGGGCTTCACCAGCTCTCTTTTCCTCATGAAGATTCACCTGAAACTCTACTCTCTTGCTTTCATATGAAGCTACACTGTCCTGCATTGCTTGTAACTATACTAGGAATTCATCTTTCTCTTTTTACAGGGTTGATGTAGCCTTCTCTTTCTCTTCCTGAGCTCTCTGGAACCGGGCTTCTGTTGCATCATCAATCCTTCTTATTTGGGTTGGTTCATCCCCCAAGTCTATGGTCTATGATGAGGAAGGCACAAATGATGTAGTAGGCACTACGCAGACAAAGCAAACAACCTATTGTACTTCCTTCAACTCCCTCTCAATCCTTCCATATAATTCCACATGTTTCTCTTTGTATCTCTGTAACATGTCTTCAGAGGTGTCCTTCATATCTCCACGTACTAGACTAATGTCATCATCAGTGAGAGTAGCTTCCAGCCGTGGCTTATTGGTGCACGTTTTCTTCCTTTCTGAAGGTTTCTTCATAGTAACTTTCCTCTTTTGTGGGTTCACTGTCACAACAGGGGGATCTTCAGGTGGTGGGGTTCTCGAAGTAACTTCGCCTCCTCCTTGCTCTTCTTTTCCTTCATATCCTCCTCCCTATCCTTATGCTTCATCTTCTCCTCCTCCCTGTCCTTCTTCTTCATCTTCTCCTCCTCCTGGCGAGCCAGACACATTATCTCCAGAAGTTTTCTCTTCATCCTCTTCATCCATGTCTATGTCTTGGACTTCAACCTGCTTTGTCTTCTTCTTCATCCCATTGGACTGTCTAACATGTTCAGCTCGCATAACCATCGGGCTTCCTATAATGTTAGTATCATATAACTTTGCATTAGAGACAGGTACAAGAAATTATTTTGGCCATTCCTTTATAATATGTTCCATATCTTCATCTGTCATCTTGTAGTATGACTGCAATTCTTCCTAGTGCTCATATCTTCACGCGGTGATGTAAATGAAGTGGGGATCATCATAGAACTTTACTATGGGTCGGTATTGATGCAGGGTATGTGGTTTCATATGAGGGAATGATTAAATGGAGACTTTTAACTATTGATAATATCTGTGAAACACGAAATTAGACTTCCACTGCTTTGTCATGTCGTTAGTATACCACAAGGTGGAAAATTGATCGGCCAAGGGCTCTGTAGGTTCAATCTCTAGGAAAGAAGCTCCCTTAGGAATCTTCCAAGCCACAAATGATATCAATATGATCAACCATCTGTAGTGGAACTCATATCCTAAGTCCTAGGCTTCGTGACAATCCTTTTCTATCTCGTTGATGAGGTAGTTCACCCAGTTCATTTGCATGCCCTCCACACACTTTCCTGCGAGGTCCACCATGAACCCAGTGACCTATGTGGGGTGATTCTTCCTCACTAGATTTCCATCTAAGAGTTGACAAGCAAGGCACACTATGCCATACTGTATGGAGGCTACCTTGTAACCTCGCTTCCCATTTTCTACCTCTCCATAGGCTTCTTTGATGCATTGTGCCAAAGAGTGGTATGAGGTCTTCCTTGGATAGAAATGTTGTGGGTTAGGACCCTTCAAAATTAAATCGGTGATCTGGTGGATTAGCGTCGGATCCACAATAATTCTTCTTTCAAGCAATAGGTACCAACCATGATATCATGCCAGAAGGAGTTTCACGCAAGCATTAACCTCCCGGTGGTGGCCAAAATGTGGAACCTTCATTACGTTCAATATGGTTGACTGTGCCAACCCCTTAATCCATGGCTATGAGACAAGGTGAGGTTTCTTTCCATTTTTCATTGTTAAATAATAGTGAGGATCTAACATGGTGCAGTTCTTTCAGTCTCCTAAGTTGAAGTCACTGTGCTTCAACAACGGGAACTGCCCTAACTGGTTTCCTACTATTCGAATTCCTTTCAGAATGTATGTTGTGAACACAAAGTACTCAAAATCATGGGCGATACTATCGTGGTTAACAAAGATGGACAGAGGCAGAATATACTCAGGCAGGATCGACGAGATATTCTTTGTGTTATCCAGATCACCGCGATGCTTACTTCTCTGTGTAGTTACGGGGTTGATGCGGGTGAAATGACGTCTGGTCGTAGGGGAATCTTGTAGTACCCTATTCAATGGTGCTTGAATACCTTCAGATATAGGTCTTTCAGCCATGAGTTTCCTAAGAACTTCCTTGAAAAAATTCTCAAGATCACTAGGTTCGCCCGACATTCGAGATTTTAATAGACAAGTATACAAACAAACAGGCAGGGTATACTTTCAGATAATTACAGGTATCACAACTTGACACTTGGAAAATTATTTTTTTAGCTCATTCAATCATGGGTAGCAAAAAGTGGTCCCAGTGCCATGATCAACAAGTTAAATAAGCGGAGTGGTCGTGACGGATCTTCCAACGGACAAAAACTATAGTTAAATGCTTCCATTAATGTAAATCTAGCCATTATGTCGTGGTCTCAACGTCCAAAAGCAATCCATAAACCCACAAATGTGTTTCCTAACCATTCTAAAGCGTCATTCTAACTGTTCCAACAAGGTCCACACCCTGCGAACCTGCCTCCTGTGAGGTTCCAATCTGCAAAGTCTTTCATCTGGTTTTCGTAACTTCTTGTAGATTTTCCATCTTAGCCTTCTTTTTATTGAGCTTCCTTGCCTTCTTTCCTATTATTTGAGTCTCTTTAACTATTTCTGGAATCCTCTTTCCATTTTTATTCTTATTTTCCCCTAGCGTAGTGGCTTCGCACTGTTGAAGTACCCTCAATGGTTCTAAAGTTAATATCCATTTTCTTAACACTTCCTGAGTGGGAACACTTCTATCTTGGATAGATAGGTCCTTCAATCCTTCTTGCATTCTTTCAACCTTGATAGCCAATTATTTTTCTTTTTGTCCCTCCTACATTGTTACTTTGCTCTGTTGCTTCGACTTATTCTCTCGTTCTTCTCTTAGTTGGTATATTTTCCTAGCTATGAAATCCATTAATAATTACTTTTTCTTTTATGTAGCTTCTTCCTCTAATTTTCTTTTGATCTGATCCTTCTCAATCAAAGTCTTACCTAACAAAAGTGGGAAAGGGGCGTTGTCCTCAACAAACCTAATGACTTCAAATTCTTCTTCAGTCGATGTTTCATGAGCAATAATAGGTATAGTAGTTACTCTTCCACATAAATTTATCATCTTTCCCTTAAACAAGCCTATCCTTCCTAAAGAAGGTACCAAAGTAGGATTTCCCAAAACTTCCCAGGTGTCTTCTGTCATAACATTCACTTGTGTTTCTTCATCTAAGACACAGTCTATGTCGAAGTCTTCTATTCTTGCACTTATGCATTGTTTTTATTTCAGGATTTTTGGTAAACTGACATCTTTATGAACATCCATCATTTATTATGACTGTAATAACATAGTATGAACTTCCTCTGACCTTTATTTTATGACTTTCTAACATACCCTTAGTCTCTTGACTCTTTTCATAATTTTTTTGTCTTATGTCCCTCCCTTCAACTTTAGCAATAATCCCTGGACAATCCTCAATCTCATGACCAACAACCTTACAACAAAGACAAATAGGGCCTACCCCAGGGAATTCCTTAGCAAGATTTCCAGATCTTATGTAATTATAACACAAATTCAATCCTCTTTTTCTCTTAAATGTTCCCCAATATTTTATGTACTGTGCACTTCCCTTAGGATCATAGTGTTGGACCTGTAGTCTGCAAAAATTCTTTCTAGGTTTCTGCATCCACTTATGATTCCAAAAAATATTTCTATGCATAGGAATAACATATCTTTCTTCATTTCCATTAAATTTTCTCAAATCAAATCTTTCTTTCAACTATTCCCTATCCCTCAGACTAGCACAAAATCTATTAAACATACTTAAATTCATGCTTTCAAAACAAAAAATTTCAGTTATCTTTCTCTTACCAAAGCAAAAAACTTACCTATTTTAGGATATTACCTCTTTTCTTCAGAACAACTTACTTCCTTGGCACAAAGCTTCGCAATTCAAGTAGAGTATTGTGCACTTCAGTAGTGGACCTACGCATAGAGCTTTTCTCTTTCTTTACTTCAGTTCCCAGCAATCATAGTTTCAGGTCCCGGCAATAGAACCATTTGTTGGCAAAGGGGCAGACCCAAGGTTCAATGCTTAACATCGCACCAACAAAGCCCCGACTACTGACCCTTTCGAAAACTTCTGCGAAGCAGGCAAAGTCTCACCCAAGGTAGAAGAAGGAGGGGTTACAAGACACAGGTGTCTGTAACCAGGCTAGGACACGAATTTGTGATCAGAGAACTTCGTTGGGTATTATGTTAATTATTAGGAAGTGAAGATGCATTAGTTTATTAACCTTATTAACATTGCAGAGCGTAATCAAAGACAAATAATTCATAGTAACAAGAATTGATTATGCACCCTGAGCACTTTAGCACTTAGCATTGTAAGTTAGATCTATCATTCATTTACCCTTTAACATAATTAAAATAATTAAGAAACAAAATATACATTCATTACACATCATAATCAAATCACTAAGAAAATGCATAACAGAAATAACATTGCACAAGGAAAACCATGAGACACTAGATATATGTGGTTCACCCTAGGGTGGGGCTACATCCACAAACCGCTTCGCATCTTTATTGTTCACCAAAATCTTACATCCAGTCACTCCTGTGCACTAAGACACTGATTCGAACTTCACTCAAGATAGGAGATCTGCACACTAATCACTAGATCCTCCTTCCTTATATGTGGTTCACCCCAGGGTGAGGCTACATCCACAAACCGCTTCGCGTCTTTATTGTTCACCAAAATCTTACATCCAGTCACTCCTGTGCACTAAGCCACTGAGTCGAACTTCACTCAATATAGGAGATCTGCACACTAATCACTAGATCCTCCTTCCTTACCTTCCAAAACTAGGTCAAATGCACAGAGCCAAAATCTCTTATCATGACACTTAGCACCTTCTACAAAATCACAGTCAATCAAAAAGCCTTGACCACATACATTCCTTTGCACAAAGCACTTCTTAGAAATACTATTTTCTATAATATATTCCTCTTTATTTATACTTTAAAATATCTTATAATAAGTCCTAAACATGGGAAAAAACCCATGGGCCAACATCCCATAAACCCATTACAAAACCCTAGAGGACCCCTTACTGGGTCCACATACCCTCAAAATAGGTGAGATATGTGATCTCATCTCCACCTAGGCACTCCTACTTCAACCAACATGTCGAAGTCCAAAAGTGGGCCAAAATTGAACAAAGTTTCCCCAAAAACTTGGTCGAGGGCCAACAATGAGTCTATACCAAAACAAGAATATAAGCAAGTTGCTACATTTGAAGCACCAACTTCAAGTTGTAAGGATGTCAAGTGAGGAAACATTTGTGAACTATATTATGTTGATTACACATATCCGAGATCATCTTGCAGCCATTGGTGAGAGAGTAAAATATGTTGAGTTGGTGAATGTAGAGTTGAGAGGTCTTTGTAAGTATTGGGAGCCTTTTGTGTAGGGGATCTATGCATGAGATAAAGTGTCAGGATTTGATAGACTATGGATTTATTGTATTCAGGAGGAGACTTAGTTATATTCTAGGGATGGTTTGAAGAGTAACCATGATGAGAACCTTTCTTATTCCATCCAGACATGGAAGGGAAATTTTAGGAATATTGTGAGTGGAGAGTCTATCGCTCAAGATGGAAAAAACAAGAAATACATGAGAAAAGTAAAGATATTTGCATGTCACAATTTTGGACATTATGCAAGTCAATTTCCACATAGGTAGAAAGGGGGAACGAAGTGAAACCAGATATAGTTGTGATGACAAAGATTCAAGTGGATGAGTTTTGCAAGAAGTTTGAACATACAAAGTTCTTACCTTTTTCCTAGGATTCCATGGGCATCATATTAGTTGATGCATGGTTTATAGATAGTGGAGCCACATGTCATATGACAAGAGAATGAGAGGTGTTCAAGATATTTACAAAGTCTGACTCAGAGATGCATGTGGAACTTGGTATGGGGACCAAGAATGCAGTAAATGGATTTGGAACAGTACCGTTCCAGTTGGATTCAAGAGGCACATTGAGAGTGACAAATGTGATATGGGTGTCAAAACTCAAGAGGATTGTGATCTCAATTTCAACGATTGAGAAGAAGCAATTTTACATAGCATTCCAGGATGGAGAGACATTGATCAATCCTAGAGTATCTAGCTGACACAAATAAGTTGTCTTTGGAGTTAGAGAGAACAACTTGTATAGGATAAAGGTCCACCCTATGCAAGCAATGGATAGTAGCAGAGTGACATAGAACAAGGAGAATATAGCTCTGAAGGTTGAGAAACTTAGAGGAAGTAATCATTCATGTTCATATGGGAAGGAGCATCTTTCCATGTCTATCAAAAATGAGTCATGATATGAGATGGCCATGTAGGATTCTCAGGAGCAGGAGGTTTCTAGGAGCATGTTTATAGGCAATGAATCTTTGAAAATAGTTCAAATCATTATGGCAGGGATAACTTCTATGTCAGAGGGGGAAACCAATCAGGTGTATTGGAAAGTGTGCATGGTAGCAGATTTGGTATTTAATATTGAGCCAACTCCAGGTGGGAGAAGTAACTTCCTCACTAAGAGGGAGTGTTGATGTTAGTGGTAGCATCAAGCATGTACTTTTGCATTGGCATCTTTCTATTATGTGGAAGTCGTCAAAAGTCTTCTAGTATTGAGTTTACTTTAGTTAAAAGGAATTAATTAAAATAAAATTGTATTTATTAGTGAATTGATTTATTTAAAGAACATGCATAGCATGCAACATAAATGTTGGACATATTTTCATTGATGTCAACAGACGATGATGCACATGAAGCTCAGAAGGGAAAGTGCATTGCAAAAACGTGATTAGGATCGAAATCCCCACAGGACAAACCAAGACCATTGGATACACAAGTGCCAGATCAATGGCATGGATTGATTATGGAACGCGAAAAGAGAATTAAACAACACGTTATTTCCAATACCACATTTAGTGTAGACCGTCAGATCTCATCGATTCAAATATCGATGACTGTGGTTGATCCACCAATAATCACACAACTTCAATTGTGAAGTTTGGGTGATGGGATAAACCATGAAAAAGTTACGGTTACACCATCCACACCGATCGTCGATGGTGACCTGCCAATAGATCTACAGTTAGCATATGTTTCACTATGAAACGATTAGTTTCCATTGCAGAACTCGATGATAGTTTTAAATGGTGTGCTAGTTGAGGACCCCACAATCATCCCTGATCATTGATCTGCTCTGAGAGCATTCTCGACCGTTAGATCAAGGCAAGTAGAAGGATATGATAAGAAAAGATGAAGGTTGGAGCCCCGAATTCCCGAAGTGAATGAGGACCATTGGATCTGGACAATACATGATGGTCGTTGGATCAGAATAGTGGTCAACTTTAGTGCTGACCACTTCGGTGAAAAAGGATTAAAAAAATATGAGTTCACTCGAAGGCCGAAGTTATGAAGTCACTCTTAGTCGTTGATCTGGAATACATGTTGGAGTTAGGACAACCATTAGATCCAGGAGAAGAACATGTGCCACATGAGGAGATCCATGTCAGTAAGGACACATGGTGCAATCAGATGATGACAAGTGTCAAAGTGCAGTGGGAATTTCAGGTATACATAAGTCATGAATCTAAGTGATATGTGGCAGCCACTCATTCAGTGCCATGTCAACAAGTGACGTCAACAAGTTATGTCACTCTGGGAGTTTGTACTTTAGGAGTTTCACCACCAACAAATACCCAAATTCCCGAAGTTCTGAAATGAACGAGAACCATTCATCGTGCAAGTAAAATCCAACCGACCGATCTACTTCAACGAAATGAACTCTGAAAGATTGAAGGAATAGGAAGGAGAAATCACCCAAAGTGTTGAAGGCCAAATTCAACGCTAACCATTGATCTACTTAGGAAGCATTCTCAACCAATGATCAAGCATAGTGGAAGGATAGCATAAGTGGAGGTGTTAACTGAAAAAAAGCGATCACCATCACTTTATGACTTATTCAGTAGGTAATCACTCTAGAGGAATTGCTACTCCAGAATTCAGTAGCCACGAATAGCCAAATTTCTGAAGTAAATGAGAACCGTCCATCTCATTGTGACATTAAAATGTTATCGTTGATTTTGATAAGTGATCAAGCACTCGCTTAGCTTAGCACCTGGTCACCACCTACGGTCGTATGGAATAAGGAAACAAAGGGAGAAAGAACAAACAACACTTAAATTAATAAGCATGTGGTCCTGCACCTATGGTCATATGTAAATGGTTTGAAGGAAACACCTCTACAAAATTTGATTTCTGCAATATTTGCAGAGACATGAAATTAATTTAAATGAAATCGATCCATACCTGTGATTGATTAATGAAAATCATTTTAATTAAATTGAAAAGGGTTCTCGATAATATTTGAATAAACAAAAACAAACAAGATTATTGTTAATGAAGAGGTGAGATGGTCCAAACAAAGGGGCACAATGTTTCATAGCTCACACCAGTTGGAAGAGTATATAAAAAAGAAAGAGTGGTGAGAATAAAGTGTCTCTGCAGTCCATATAAGAAGATCAAAACAAAATCAAAGTCCAAGAAGAAGAATTGTTGGTTCTTAAGAAGTGAGTGTGGAAGGGAGGAGCATGGAAGGATTCATATCCTTACTAAGAAAATTGTAAAATATAAGGGAGTTGGAGCTTCCTAGGGTTGGTGACCTAAATACAAGGGAGTTGGTGCTTCCTAGGGTTGGTGCCCTAAAGACAAGGGAGTTGGTGCTTCCTAGGGTTGGTTCCCTAAAGAAGGGTATCTATGTCTCCTAGAGATGGTGCTGTAAAGAGGATTGATTGTCTTCACTATTCTTTATAAAACCTTATAATTGATGTTAAATATATTTGTATAATGGATTTTGCATACAATTCATTGTTGATTTATTGTGGTGATCAATAAAATATTAAAAGTAACTGTTAATTGTTAATAAGGGGTAATATTGATTCACCCCCCCCTCTCAGTATTCTGATAATTGGTCTCAAAGCATCTGCCTTCAACACATTCTAACAAATGGAAGGTAGATCCTAAAGATGGATCAACAAGAGGGAATGTCTAACAACAAAACACCATTGTTCAATGGAAGAGGTTATGCTTTATGGAAAATAAGAATGAAAAACTTCTTGTTGGCTCTTGGTTTTGATATCTGGAAATCTGTTGTAGAAGGTTACACTACACCAGCTACTCCACCCAAATACGTTGCAGGAAACAAAATTTGTAATGAAAAATCAAGAGAAGTTAATGGAATTCTAGGAGGGTTGACTAATTCTAAATGTGTGAAGTTTTTTCATTGTAAATCAGCCAAAGAAATCTGGGACAAGTTGGAGGTTGTATATGAAGGAGATGAAAAAGTCAAGGAAGCCAAACTATAGACCTATAGAATTCAGTTTGAAAATCCGAAAATGAAAGAAGAAGAAAATATTGTTGAGTACTTTCATAGGGTAGATGAAGTGGTTAACTCAATCAAAGCGGTAGGAGAAGAAATTATAGATAAGCCTATTGTGAAAAGAATACTAAGGTCATTACCTATGAGATATGATGCAAATATTTCTACAATTGAAGATAGATCTGATCTAAGCACACTCACAGTTGATCAGCTTTATGGAATTTTTACAGCATATGAAATGAGAACAGGGAATTATAAATCAACAAAAAATGAAACAGCCTTTAAAGCATCTAAGACAAAGATGAGGCAGGAGAAAAAGACCAATGATAAGTTATCAGATATATCAGATGTAGAAGAGGTAACTTTATAAAGAAACTCCAGAAAGGATTTGGAAAATACAAAGGAAAATTACCTTTCAAAATTTTCAACTGTGGTAGAATTGGACACTTTGCTAACAAATGTCCCTATCCCGAGTGGAGGAAAATGATGAAGAATTTCACAACCAGAAAAACCAATACAAGAAGAAATTTTATAAGAAAAAGAAAAACTTCTACTCCAAAGAAGAAAAAATCTCTTTAGACATGAGTGAAGTATTAGAAAAGCAGGACCGTGGAGCAATAAAATAAAACAAATGCGGAAACAAAACACAGAAGATACACAATATAATAGAGACATAGATTTACGTGGTTCACCCAGTGTGGACTATGTCCACCAGAGAAATTTCCAGGTCCTTCCTTTATTATTATCTAGCATATGAAGGGATACAACCTACAACAAACCCGTTGTAAATTCCTCTTCTTTATGTCACAGTCTCCTATCTCAGAATAAAATATTCACCATCCACCATAGCTGCAATACATTTCCCTCATAAAAGAGGGTTGCCTTCTAGGGAAAAAAACCCTAACATAATCTCTACCATTAGATCTACGACCTTATAATGAACAGTCCATATTTACAATGAAATTACAATATACATTTACAAGGCAATTTTTTCATCGAGGGACACTGCCCCCGAACCCCCGTTGGGGGCTCGCTTGCCCCCAAACACCCCAGCCGGGGGGATAGCCCCCCCGGACCCCACAGAGGGGGTACCCCCCCTCTACACTCCCCCACATGGAAGAGTTTACATACTTCTGGGGTGTAAATACTTCATGGGGTATAAACACGACTAAAAGTAAAAGACTTCTGAATAAGGAAGATAATCAGGCTCCACAACCAACAATCTCCCACTTGGAGACTGATCTCAACAATTCTGTTGTTGTTGTATATGTTGGACTCTAAACCTTATTGGACCTGGAAAATTCCTCATCTTCATATTCATTCTTGAAGACCAACTGAAACTGACCAGGAACTCAGTTTCTCCCTGGTCACTCCCTTTGTTAACATGTCTGCAGGATTCTGGCTAGTGTGTATCTTTTCCAACTTCAAATGTCCATCTTCCAAGGTGGATCATATGAATTGGTACCTCAAATGTATATGCTTAGTCTTTGAATGGAATGTTGAGTTCTTTGCAAGATGAATGGTACTCTCACTGTCACAGTACAACCTGATATTCTCTTGCTTCTTTCCCAATTCCTCCATAAACCTCTGTAACCAAATCATGTCTTTACTAGCCTCTGTAGCAGCAACATACTCTGCCTTTATTGTTGAAAGTGCAACAACCTTTTGTAGTTTTGAAATCCAACTTACTGTTGTTCCACCTATAGTAAACACATACCCTGTGGTACTCCTCCTGCTATCTTTATCACCTGCCATATCYGAATCAACATATCCTTGTAGAACAGTTTCTAAACATCCAAAACATAATGCATGATTAGCAGTACCTTTCAAGTATCTGAGAATCCACTGCACTGCCTCCCAATGTTCTTTACCTGGATTGTTCATATATCTGCTCACAACTCCCACTGCATGTGCAATATCTGGTTGTGTGCAAACCATTGCATACATCAAGCTACCAACTGTTGATGAATATGGGCCCTTGGACATGTATTCTACCTCCTCCTGTGTCTTGGGACACATTTCCTTAGTTAATTTGAAATGGCTGGCCAAAGGTGTACTAACTAGTTTTTCATTCTTCATTCTAAACCTCTCCAATACCTTCTCTGTGTACTCACCCTGAGACAATGTCAGTTTGCGATTTTTCCTGTCTCTTGTTATTCTCATACCAAGGATTTTCTTTGTAGCACCCAAA